>CM059808.1:41775677-41890695 GCA_030435695.1 Brachymystax lenok tsinlingensis
TTATAGCAGTGGTAGTGACTGGTTATAGTATAGTAGTGGTAGTGTATAGTGTAGTGACTGATAGTAGTGGTAGTGACTGGTTATAGTTATAGGCAGTGAGTGATCTATAGTAGTAGTGATAGTGACTGGGTTATAGCTATAGTAGTCAGTGACTGGTTATAGCTATAGTAGTGCAGTGACTGGCTTGTAGTTATAGTAGCGGTAGTGTCTGCTACAGTAGCTATAGTGAGTAGGTAGTGACTGGCTATAGCTATAGCAGTGGCAGTGACTGGTCATAGCTACAGTAGGCGGAGTGACTGGCTACAGTTAGCAGTAGTAGTAGGTACTACAGCAATGGGTAGTGACCAATACAGCTATAGCAGTGGCAGTGACTGGTTATAGCTATAGCAGTGGTAGTGACTTGTTGGTGATAGCCATGCAGGCAGGCCCTGTTGCAGTACGGTAGTGACTGGGCTATAGCTATAGCAGTGGCAGTGTCTACAGTAGCAATGGTAGTGACTGGCTATAGTTGGCAGTAGTGGCTTTGAATTTAGTTATAGCTTGCTGCAGTGGCAGCCCGGCAGTACCGGGCAGTGACTGGGTTATAGCCATAAAGTGGCGGCAGCTTGACTGGCTACAGCTATGGCAGTGGCAGCGACTGGCCATAAAGCCATAGTAGTGGCAGTGTCTGGCAGCAGCAGTGGCAGTGGACTGGCCATAGCCAGGAGTAGTGGCAGTGACTGGTTATAGTTATAGTAGTGGTGTAGTGACTAGTTATGGTAATGGTAGTGACCGGTTATAGATATAGTAGTATGGTAGTGGTAGTGACTGGTTATAGGTATAGTAGTGTTAGTGCTCTACAGCAGTAATGATAGTGACTGGCTGTAGCTATAGCAGTGGCAGTGACTGGTTATAGTTATAGAAATGGTAGTGACTGGTTATGGTTATAGTAGTATAGTGTCTGGTAGTAGTGGTAGTGGGACTCATTATAGTTACAGTAGTGGTAGTGTCTACAGTAGTAATGATAAAGTGACTGGTTATAGTTATAGTAGTGGTAGTGACTGGTTATAGTTATGCAGTAGCAGTAGTGATCCGGTTTGAGCAGGTATAGTAGTGTTAGTGCCTGGCGTAGCAAATGATAGTGACTGGTTATAGCTATAGAAACAGCGGACTGGCTATAGCTATAGTAGTGGTAGTGTCTACAGCAGTAGTAAAGTGACTGGCCAGAGTTGGCAGCAGTGGCAGTGACTCGGTTATAGTTTATAGCAGTGGGCAGTATCTGGCGCAGTAATGGCAGTGACCGGCTCAGTTGGCAGTGAGTGGCAGTGTCTACAGTAGTTATGGTGGTGACTGGTTATAGTTATAGTAGTGCTGGGAAGTGCACCGGGTTATAAGCCGCGAAGTAGTGGTAGTGACTGGCTATAGTGGTAGTGACTCAAGCCACACGTTATAGTAGAGGTAGTGACCGTTATAGTGGTAGTGACTGGTTAGTAGTGGTAGTGACTGGTTATAGTGGTAGTGACCGGTTGGCTGTTATAGTAGTGGCAGTGACTGGTTGGTAGCGGTAGTGACTGGTTAATGCTAGTGACTGGTTATGGCGGTAGTAGTGGCAGTGACTGGCTATAGTTATGGTAGTGGTATTGACTGGATTTATAGTTATAGTATTGGTATGTATTTGACTGGTTTATAGTTATGAGTAGTGGTAGTGACTGGTTAGTGACTGGTTATAGCGGTAGTGACTGGTTATAGTGGTAGTAGTGGTAGTGACTGGTTATAGTTATAGTAGTGGTAGTGACTCATTATAGTTATAGTAGTGGTAGTGACCGGTTATAAAGTTATAGCAATGGCAGTGACCGGTTGCGTTATGGTAGTGGTAGTGACCGCTGCGGTTATAGTAATGGTAGTGACTGGTTATGCAGAAATAGTAGTGGTAGTGACTGGTTGGTAAAGTTATGGGGTAGTGGTAGTGTCTACAGTAGTAGTGGTAGTGATCAGTTATAGTTATAGTAGTGGTAGTGACTGGTTATAGTTATAGTAGTGGTAGTGTTCTTACAGTAGTAATGGTAGTGACTGGTTATAGCGTTATAGTAGTGGTAGTGGCTCACAGTAGTAATGGTAGTGACTGGTTATAGTTATACTAGTGATAGTGACTGGTTATAGTTATAGTAGTGGTAGTGACTGGTTATAGTTATAGTAGAGGGTAGTGTCTACAGTAGTAATGGTAAAGTGACTGGTTATAGTTATAGTAGTGGTAGTGACTGGTTATAATATGTAGTAGTGGTAGTGCCTACAGCTAAGTAGTAGGTAGTGACTGGTTATAGTTATAGTAGTGGCAGTGTCTGCAGTAGCATTGGTAGCGACTGGCTATAGTTATAGTAGTGGTAGTGACTGGTTATAGTTATAGTGGTAAAGTGTCTGGCAGTAGTAATGGTAGTGACTGGCTATAGTTATAGCAGTGGCAGTGACTGGTTATAGTTATAGCAGTGGCAGTGCTCCGCTGCAGTAATGGTAGTGACTGGTTATAGTTAAGGTAGTGCAAAGTGTCTAAGGTGCAGTAACGGTAGTGACTGGTTATAGTTATAGTAGTGGATGTGACTTTGGTTATAGTTTATAGTAGTGGTAGTGTCTACAAGTAGTAATGGTAGTGACTGGTTATAGTTATAGTAGTGTAGTAGTGACTGGTTATAGCTATAGTAGTGGTAGTGATCAAGAGAAGTTAGTGTAGTGGTAGTGACTGGTTATAGTTATAGTAGTGGTAGTGACTGGGTTATATGCTATAGTAGTAGTGGTCTAGCAGTAGCAGTGGTAGTGACTGAAGTTATAGTTATAGTAGTGGTAGTGTCTGGTAGTAGTGGTAGTGGACTATTATAGTTATAGCAGTGGTAGCGACTGGTTATAGGTATAGTAGTGTTAGTGTCTGGGTTATAGTTATAGTAGTGGTAGTGTCTGGCAGTAGCAATGAGATAGTGACTGGTTATAGTTATAGAAATGGTAGTGACTGCTATAAAGCATAGTAGTGGCAGTGTCTACAGTAGCAGTGGTGCAGTGACCAAGTTATAGCGTTGGTAGTAGTGGTGACTGGGTTATAGTTATAGTAGTGGTAGTGTCTGGCAGAAGTAATGATAGTGACTGGTTATAGTTATAGTAGTGGCAGTGACTGGTTATAGTTATAGCAGTGGTAGTGACTGGCTATAAAGTTATAGTAGTGGTAGTGTCTACAGTAGCTGGCGCAGTGACTGGTTATAGTTAAGGCAGTAGGCAGTGGACTGCTTATGGGTTATAGTAGTGGTAAGTGACTGGTTATAGCTATAGCAGTGGTAAAGTGACTGCTTGTAGTTATAGTAGTGTGGTAGTGTCTACAGTGGAAGGCGGTGGTAGTGACTGGCCATAGCTATAGTAGTGGCAGTGACTGGTTATAGTTGGCAGTGGTAGTGACTGGTTACAGTGGTAGTGACCGTTAATGCTATAGTAGAGGTAGTGACTATTATATAGTGGTAGTGACTGGTTATAGTGGTAGTGACTGGTCACAGGTGGTAGTGACTGGTTGTAGCGAAGTAGTAGTGGTAGTGACTGCTTATAGTGGTAGTGACCGGTTAATGCCAGGCAGAGGTAGTGACCGGGTTGTAGCGGTAGTGACTGGTTATAGCGGTAGTGACTACTGGTTATAGCGGTAGTAGTGGTAGTGACTGGTTATAGTTATAGTAGTGGTAGTGACCTGGTTATAGTTATAGTAATGGTAGTGACTGGTTATGCGTTATAGTAGTGGCAGTGACTGGGTTTTTCATAGTTATAGTAATGGTAGTGACTGGTTATAGAAATAGTAGTGGCAGTGACTGGTTATAGTTATAGTAAGTGGTAGTGTCTGTTGCAGTAGTAGTGGGTATAGTGACTGGTTATGGTGGTAGCGACTGGTTATAGAGTGGTGTAGTGGACTGGTTATAGTTATAGTAGGGTAGTGACTGTTTATAGTGGTAGTGACTGGGTTAATGTTATAGTAGAGGTAGTGACTGGTTATAGTGGTAGTGACTGGTTATATAGTGGTGGTGACTGGGTTATAGTGGTAGTAGTGGTAGTGACTGGTTATAGTTATAGTAGTGGTGGTGACTGGTTATAGTTATAGAAAGTGTAAGTGACTAAGAAAGTTATAGTACTGGCAGTGACTGGTTATAGTTATAGTAGCAGGTAGTGACTAAGTTATAGTTAGGTAATGGTAGTGACTGGTTATAGAAATGTGTAGTGGTAGTGACTGGTTATAGTTATAGTAGTGGTAAAGGCCTTACAGTAGTAAGGGTAGTGACTGGTTATAGCTAGGTAGTGGCAGTGTCTACAGGTGCAATGGTAGTGACTGGTTATAGTTATGGTAGTGGATGTGACTGGCTATAGTTATAGTAGTGGTAGTGTCTACAGTAGTAATGGTAGTGACTATTATAGTTATAGTAGTGGTAGTGACTGGTTATAGTTATAGTAGTGGTAGTGGACTGGTTATAGTTATAGTAGTGGTAGTGTCTACAGTAGTAGTGGTAGTGACTGGTTATAGTTATAGTAGTGGAAGTAGTGTCTACAGTAGTAGTGAAGGTGACTGGTTATAGTTATAGTAGTGGTAGTGACTCATTATAGCTATAGTAGTGGTAGTGACTGGTTATAGTTATAGTAGTGGTAGTGACTGGTTACAGGTTATAGTAGTGGTAGTGACTGGTTATAGTTATAGTAGGTGTGTGTTAACTGGTTATAGTTATAGCAGTAATGGTAGGGACTGGGTTATAGATATAGTAGTGTTATGGTCTTTAGTAATGATAGTGACTGGTTATAGTTATAGAAATATGTATGTGGACTGGTTATGGTGCTATAGTGGTGGTAGTGTCTACAGTAGTAGTGGTAGTGACTGGCTACAGGTTGTAGTAGTGGTAGTGTCTACAGTAGTGTAATGATAGTGACTGGTTATAGTTATAGTAGTGGTAGTGTGACTGGCTATAGCTATAGTAGTGGTGTGTGACTGGTTATAGCTATAGTAGTGTAAGAAGACTGGGTTATAGTTATAGTAGTAATAGTGACTGGTTATAAAGCTGTATGCAGTGGTAGTGTCTGGTTATAGCTATAGTAGTGTGAGTAAATTTGCTGTTAGTAATGGTAGTGACTGGGTTATAGTTATGGTAGTGGCAGTGACTGGGCTTATGAGTATTATAGTAGTGGCAGTGTCTACAGTAGCAGTGGTAGTGACTGGCTATAGTTATAGTAGTGGCAGAGTGTCTACAGTAGTAGCGGTGTGTTAGACTGGTTGCAGTTATAGTAGTGGTAGGTGACTCAACAGAGTTACATAGTAGTGGTAGCTCTACAGTAGTAATGGTAGTGACTGGCAGTAGTTATAGTAGTAGTAGTGTTCACAGTAGTAGTGGTAGTTACTGGTTATAGTTATAGTGGTAGTGACTGGTTATAGTTACAGTAGTGGTAGTGTCTACAGCAGTAATGGTAGTGACTCCGGTTATAGTTATAGCGGTAGTAAGTGTCTACAGTAGTAATGGCAGTGACTGGTTATAGTTATAGTAGTGGTAGTGACTGGCTGTAGTTATAGTAGTGGCATAAATGTCCATGTGTGATATCTAGAGTAATCCCAGTGTCATAAATGCTCTAAAAGACACATCTGGATTCTGAATTTGTTAGGTTATGGTTCAAATCTACAAAAATATAAACAGACATTGGATATAGTCTGTATTCTTCAGAATAACATGGCATGCAAAGATATCGCTTGATATGGGACCACACCGAGTATTAATATGCCAACGAGCAAAGGAATGTATTGGGACATTTTGCAAAAGTTAATTTCTCTGTATTCCTTTAGTCGTCATTCAAACCTATATGTTAGTTTATGAACATTTTAAATCATTATAGTTCAAAAGTATACAGATCCATCAAAACTCTTCTGACTGGCTATCTAAATTGGGCCTGTCTGCACATCTCAACGCTGAGGCTTGAAATCAATGAAACAGGAGATAAGTGGTGAATTGTTGTTGGTGGGTATTATATGCTCAGCTTATGCACATTTAAATAAAGCATTTATAGTGCACACCAGAGTTAGACTAGGGAAGGTTGCAAACCAGAACTAGCTAGCTACGCTCAGGACCAGAGCTGGACCAGAGATAGTGTGCATACCAGAGCAGAAGCCAAATCAGCAGCTATTATCAGAAGGTGTAACAGCAGCGCGGTTACCTTCAGTAGTTGTGGCCAGCCAAGTTGTTACACGCACAGGTCAGCAGCTGTTGTACGCAGTTCATATCAGTAGTTGTACGTGAATGTAGTAATGGTCAGTAGCTCGTATCAGTAGCTGCTTTCGCCAAAGTGGTTCAGGTCAGTAGTCAGGGTCAGTAGTCATTACCGTAGCTGTATCAGTAGCCAGGGTCGGTAGTTGTATCAGTAGCTGCTATCGGTAGTTGCTAGCCTGCATTTATTAACAGTGGTTTGCTAGTCGGTAGCTTCAGTTGTCAGAAGCTGTGGCCAGTAGCCAGGTCAGTAGTTGCCGTCGGTAGGTCATGGTCAAAGTTGTTGTCAGCAGCCGCTGTCGGCATTAAGGCTGTTGTCAGAAGTTGTGGCCAGTGGCTCGGCTGTGGTCAGTGAAGCCAGCGGCCAGTAGCCAGGCCATCGGTTTTGTGGCTGTAACAGTAGTTGCACTGATCAGCTTGTTGTGGCCAGTGGCTGCTACTCAGTGAGTTGCCAGGATCAACAGCTGTAATCGGCAGCTGTACAGCGGTTGCTGTCAACAGCTGCGCCAGTAGCTGCTTACAGAAGCTGGCTTTGCCAGTGCATTATTACCGTAGCTGCTTACAGTAGTTGCTTACCGGTGGCTATTGTCAGCAGTTGTGGCCAGACAGAAGAAGACAGTATTATTACGGTAGCTTGGGCTTACTCAGTGGTCATTGGGCCGTAGTTACTAGTCAGCGAGCTGTGATCTGTAGCCTGACCAGTAGCTGTCATCAGTGCTGAAGTTACTGTATTACAAGGCTAGCTTTCAGTAGTTTTGATCTGCAGTTGTATCAGTGGTGTTGTATGTGGGTCAGTAGTTATCAATAGTAGTCAGGGCTGCGGTTTTGTGGTTGTGGTCAGTGGTTTATGTCAGTAGTTGTAATCAGTAGTTGTAGCCAGTGGTAATAAGGCCGTAGCTGTGACCAGTAGTTATTGTCAGTGGCTATGTCAGCGTTGTTGTCGGTGTAGCTGTGACTAGTTGTTGTAATCAATAGTTGCTAAGGTCAGTGGTTGCTATTGCAGTTGTAATCAGTAGGTGTGGTCAGTAGTTGCTGCCAGCTTGTTGCTATCAGTGGCTGTTGCCAGTAGCTGCTGCTCAGTATTGGTTGTTGTCACCGGCTTGTTATCAGTATTGCCACAGTGGTTGCTGTCACAAGTAGCTGTGATCAGTAGCTATACAGTGGCTGTGTGGCTGTGGTCAGTAGCTGCTTTTGTCCACAGTTGTGGTCAGTGAAGTTGAGCACAGTAGCTATGTAGCCAGTAGCCAGAAATATTAAGGTTGGGTCAGAAGCAGATCAGTAGCTGCTTGGTCAGTGGCTGGGAATGTCAGAAGGTGTGATCAGTGAAGCCAGGCCAGTAGCTGCTGGCAGTGGTTGCTAGCTCAGTAGCTGCTTGCCAGTGGTTGCTTGCCAGTGGTTGCTTGTCAGTAGCCAGACTGTGTAGCTGTGAATAGTAGCTGCTGGCCAGTGGTTCTGTGGTTGTAATAAGTAGATACTACAGCTGTATCAGTAGCCAGGGTCTGTGGTTACAGCAGTGGTAGAAAGGTCCTGGTTATGCTGATAGTAGTGGTAGTGTCTACAGTAGTAGTGGTAGTGACCGGTTATAGTTATAGTAGTGGTAGCACTGGTTATAGGTATGGCAGTAGTAGTGTCTGGTTATAAAGTTGCGTAGTGGTAGCGTCTACCGTGGTAATGATAGTGACCGTTATAGTTATAGAAATGGTAGTGAGACTATTATGAAGCAGGTAGTGGCAGTGTTCTGGTTGGGTAGTAGTGGTAGTGACCGGTTATAGTTATAGCAGTGGTAGTGACTGGTTATAGTTATAAAGAGTAAGGTGCCTAAGCAGTAGTAATGATAGTGACCGGTTATAGCTATAGTAGTGGTAGTGACTGGTTATAGCCATAGTAGTGGTGAAAGTGACCGTTATGCTTATAGTAGTGGTAGTGTCTACAGCAGTTATGGTAGCACTGGTTATAGTTATAGTAGTGGCAGTGACCGGGTTATAGCTATAGCAGTGGCAGTGACTACAGAGTTATGGTAGTGGTAGTGACTATTGTAGTTATAGTAGTGGCAGTGTCTAAGGTAGTTATGGTAGTGACTGGTTATAGTTATAGTAGTGGTAGTGTGACCGGGTTATAGCCACAGTAGTGGCAGTGACTGGCTGCGTGGTAGCGTGACTGGTTACCGCTATAGCAGAGGTAGTGACTGGTTATAGTGGGCAGTGACCGGTTATAGCGGTGCAGTGACTGCTGGCAGTAGCAGTGACTGGCCATAGCTATAGCAGTGGTAGTGACTGTTTATAGTGGCAGTGACTGGCACGTTATAGTGCAGAGGCAGTGACTGGCCATAGCGGTGTTGACTGGGTTATAGTGGTGAGTGACCGCTATAGCGGTAGCAGTGGTGGTGACTGGCTATAGCAGGTAGTGGTAGTGACTGGTTATAGTTATAGTAATGGCAGTGACTGGCTTTCATAGTTATAGTAGTGGTAGCACTGGCAGGTTATAGTTATAGTAATGGTAGTGACTGGTTATAGAAATAGCAGTGGCAGTAGACTATTGGTAGCTATAGTAGTGGTAGTGTCTTATAAAGTAGTAGTGGTAGTGACTGGCCATAGTGGTAGTGACTGGTATTATAGTAGAAGTGACTGGTTGAGTTATAGCAGTGGTATGGTGGTGACTGTTGCTTATAGTGGTAGTGACTGGTTAATGTTATAGTGGCAGAGGTAGTGACTGGTTGCGGGTGGTAGTGACTGTTTATAGTGCAGAAAGTGACCATATAGTGGTAGTGGTAGTGACTGGTTATAGTTATAGTAGTGGTAGTGACTGGCCATAGTTATAGCAGAGTGGTAAAGTGACCGGTTATAGTTATAGTAATGGCAGTGACTCGGTTTATAGCTATAGTAGAGTGGTAGTGACTGGTTTATAGTTATAGCAATGGTAGTGACTAAGTTATAGAAATAGTAGTGGTAGTGACTGGTTATAGCTATAGTAGTGGTAGTGTCTACAGTAGTGGCAGTGACTGGTTATATGCTATAGTAGTGGCAGTGTCTTATGGCAGTAGCAATGGTAGTGACTATTATAGCTATAGCAGTGGATGTGACTGGTTATAAAGTTATAGTAGTGGTGGTGTCTTTTACAGTAGTACTGGTAGTGACTGGTTATAGTTATAGTAGTGGCAGTGACTGGTTATAGTTATAGTAGTGGTAGTGACTCGGGTTATAGCGCTATAGTAGTGGTAGTGTCCATAGTAGTAGTGGTAGTGACTGGTTATAGCTATAGTAGTGGTAGTAGTCTGGTTATAAAGCATAGTGCAGGTAGTGACTGGTTATAGTTATAGCAATGGTAGTGACTGGTTAGTGTTATAGCAGTGGTAGTGACTGGTTATAGTTATAGTAGTGGTAGTGACTGGTCAGTAGCTATAGCAGTGGTAGTGACTGGTTATAGCAGTAGTGGTGAGTGACTGGTTACAGATATAGTAGTGTTAGCAGTTCGCTAGGTAATGATAGTGACTGTTTATAGTTATAGAAATGGTAGTGACTGGTTATAGTTATAGTAGTGGTAGTGTCTTTCCACAGTAGTAGTGGTAGTGACCGTTATGGGTTATAAAGTAGTGGCAGTGTCTAGTAGTAGCAATGAGATAGTGACCGTGGTTATAGTTATAGTAGTGGCAGGTACTGGTTATAGTTATAGTAGTGGTAGCACTGGTTATAGCTATAGTAGTTATGACTGGCTATAGTTATAGTAGTGGTAGTGACTACAGAGCTACAGTAGTGGCAGTGTCTAGTTATAGTTACAGTAGTGGTAGTGTCTGCAGTAGTAATGGTAGTGACCGGTTGGTAGTTATAGTAGTGGTAGTGACTGGTTATAGCTATAGTAGTGGTAGTGTTCAAGCAGTAGTAGTGGTAGTGACTGGTTATAGCTATAGAAAGTGGCAGCGTCTACAGTAGTAATGATAGTGACTCGTTATAGTCATAGCAGTGGTATGAGACCACAGTAGTTATAGTAGTGGTAGTGACTGGTTATGTAGTTATGGTATAAATGGTAGTGACTGGTTATAGTTATAGTAGTGGTAGTGAATTGGTTATAGTTGGCAGTAATGGTAGTGACTGGTTATAGAGTCAGTGTAGTGGCAGAGTGACTGGAATATAGCTTATAGTAGGGTAGTGTCTACAGTAGTAGTGGTAGTGACTGGTTATAGTTATAAATAGTGGTAGTGCTCCACAGTAGTAAATGGCAGTGGACTGGTTATAGCTATAGTAGTGGATGTGACTGGTTATAAAGTTATAGTAGTGGTAGTGTCTACAGTAGTAAATGGTAGTGACTGGTTATAGTTATAGTAGTGGTAGTGACTGGTTGCAGTTTATAGTAGTGATAGTGACTGGGTTATAGTTATAGTAGTGGTAGTGCCCACAGTGGGTAGTGGGTAGTGACTGGTTATAGTTATAGCAGAAAAGTAGTGACTGGGTTATAGTTATAGTAGTGGTAGTGACTGGTCATAGTTATAGTAGTGGTAGTGACTGGTTTATAAAGATAGTAGTGGTAGTGACTGGGTTATAAGCTATAGTAGTGGTAGTGACTGGTTATAGTTATAGTAGTAATGGTAGTGACTGGTTATGCAGATATAGAAAAAGTAGTGTCTGCGGGTAGTAATGATAGTGACTGGTTATAGTTAGCAGAAATGCAGGTGACTGCTATATAGTTATAGTAGTGGCAGTATGTCTACAGTATAGCAGTGGTAGTGACTCGGTTATAGTTATAGTAGGTAGTGTCTACAGTAGTAAATGATAGTGACTGGGGTTATAGGCCATAGCAGTAGTAAAAGTGACTGCTTATAGGCTATAGTAGTGGTAGTGGACTAGTTATGGTTACAGTAGTGGTAGTGACTCGGTTGCAGCTATAGTAGCAGTAGTGTCTGGCAGGTAGTAATGATAGTGACTGGTTATAGCTTATAGTAGTAAGAAAGTGACTGGTTATAGCTATAGTAGTGGCAGTGACTGGGTTATAGTTACAGGCGTAGGCAGTGTCTGTTTATAGTTATAGTAGTGGGTAGTGCCTACAGCAGTAATGGCAGTGGGACTGGTTATAGTTATAGTAGTGGTAGTGACTGGTTATAGCAGGTAGTGGCAGTGTCTACAGTAGTAAAGTGGCAGTGACTGGTTATAGTTATAGCAAGTGGTGAGTTCCGTCTGCAGTAGTGGTGGCAGTGACTGGGTTATAGCTATAGCAGTGGTAGTGGACTGGTTACAGAAGCAGTAGTGAGTGGTAGTGACTGGTTATAGTTATAGCAGTGGCAGGCTCTACAGTAGTAATGGTAGTGACTGGTTGTAGTTATAGTAGTGGTAGTGCCCACAGTAGTAGTGGTAGTTACTGGTTATAGTTATAGTAGTGGTAGTGACTGTTTATAGTTATAGTAGTATAGTGTCTGGTAGTAGTAGTGGCAGTGACTGGTTATAGCTATAGTAGTGGTAGTTTCTACAGTAGTAATGGTAGTGACTGGTTATAGTTATAGTAGTGGATGTGACTGGCTATAGTTAGTAGTAGTGGTAGTGTCTACAGTAGTAATGGTAGTGACTGGTTATAGTTATGGAATAGTGTGTAGTGACTGCTTATAGTTATAGTAGTGGTAGTGACTGGTTATAGTTATAGTAGTGGTAGTGTTTACAGTGCAGTAGTGGTAGTGACTGGTTATAGCTATAGTAGTGGTAGTGACTGGGTTATAGCTATAGTAGTGCGGTAGTGACTGGTTATAGCTATAGTAGTGGTAGTGATCAAGTTATAGTTATAGTAGTGGTAGTGACTGGTTATAGTTATAGTAGTGGTAGTGACTGGTTATAGCTGATAGTAGTAATGGTAGTGACTGGTTATAGATATAGTAGTGCAGTGTCTGCTGGTGCAGTAACGATAGTGACTGGGTTATAAAGCTATAGAAATGGTAGTGACTGGGCTATAGTTATAGTAGTGGGTAGTGTCTTAAGGTAGTAGTGGTAGTGACCGGGTTATAGTTATGGTAGTGGCAGGCTCTACAGTAGCAATGATAGTGACTGGCTTATAGTTATAGTAGTGGCAGTGACTATTATAGTTACAGTAGTGCAAGTGACTGGCTATAGCTATAGCAGAGTGCAAGTGACTGGCCATAGTTTATAGTAGTGGCAGTGACCAAGCAGCTTCGGCAGTAGTGGCAGTGTCTGGGTTATAGCTATAGCAGTGGCAGTGCCTACAGCAGTAATGGTAGTGACTGGTTATAGCTGTAGTAGTGGTGAACAATGCTTATAGTTATAGTAGTGGCAGTGTCTACAGTAGCAGTGGTAGTGACTGCCGCGGAAGCCATAGTAGTGGTAGTGTCTGGCTGCAGTAGTAGTGGCAGTGACTGGTTATAGTTACAGCAGTGGCAGTGACTGGGTTACAGCTATAGCAGTGGCAGTGTCTGGCAGTAACGGTAGTGACCGGTCAAAGCCATAGTAGTGGTAGTGTCTGGCAGCAGCAGTGGTAGTTACTGGCCATAGCTAAGGTAGTGGCAGTGACCGGTTATAGTTAGTAAGTAGTGGCAGTGGCCTACAAGTAGTAATGGTAGTGACCACAGCTATAGGCAGCGTAGTGTCTGGCAGTAGTAATGGTGCAGTGACTGGTCATAGCTATAGTAGTGGCAGCGGACTGGCTGATAGCATAGTAGTGGCAGTGACCGGCTGCGTCATAGCAGTGCTAGTGACCGGTTATAGTTATAGCAGTGGTATTTAACGGGGCTAGTAGTTACAGCAGTGGCAGGCCCAAGCCATAGTTATAGCAGTGGCAGTGTCTAAGGTAGCAATGGTAGTGACTGGCTTGGTGAAGCTATAGCAGTGGCAGTGACCGGTTATAGCTATAGTAGTGGTAGGCCTGTCTACAGTAGTAGTGGTAGTGACTGGTTATAGTTATAGTAGTAGTGGTAGTGCGTCTACAGTAGTAGTGGTAGTGACTGGCTTCATAGTTATAGTAGTGCAGTAGTGACTGGTTATAGTTATAGTAGTGGTAGTGACTGGTTATAGTTATAGTAGTGGTAGTGACTATTATAGTTATAGTAGTGGTAGTGACTGGTTATAGTTATAGTGGTGGTAGTGACTGGGTTAGTAGTTATAGCAGTAAATGGTAGTGACTGGTTATAGATATAGTAGTGTTAGTGTCTGCAGTAGTAAATGATAGTGACTGGTTATAGTTAGGCAGAAATGGTAGTGACTGGTTATAGTTATAGTAGTGGTAGTGTCTACAGTAGTAGTGGTAGTGACTGGTTATAGTTATAGTAGTGGTAGTGTCTACAGTAGTAATGATAGTGACTTTATAGGTTATGGGGTAGTGGTAAGACTGGTTATAGTTATAGTAGTGGTAGTGACTGGGTTATAGTTATAGTAGTGTTAGTGACTGGTTATAGTTATAGTGCAGTGGTAGTAGACTGTTATAGTTACAGTAGTGGTAGTGTCTGGTTATAGTTATAGTAGTGGGTAGTGTCATACAGTAGTAATGGTAGTGACTGGTTATAGTTACAGTAGTGGTAGTGACTGGTTATAGTTATATGTAGTGGCAGTGTCTACAGTAGTAGTGGTAGTGACTGCCAAGTTATAGTTATAGTAGTGGTAGTGGTCTACAGGGCAGTAGTGGTAGTGAACTGGTTATAGTTATAGTAGTGGTAGTGACTGGTTATAGTTATAGTAGTGCGCAGTGTCTACAGTAGTAAATGGTAGTGACTGGGCTGTAGTTATAGTAGTGGTAGTGTCTACAGTAGTAGTGGTGAAGTTACTGGTTATAGTTATAGTAGTGGTAGTGACTGGTTATAAAGTTATAGTAGTGGTAGTGTCTACAGAAGCAATGGTAGTGACTGGTCATAGTTATAGTAGTGGTAGTGGTCTGCTATAGTAATGGTAGTGACTGGTTATAGTTATAGTAGTGGTAGTGACTGGGTTATAGTTATAGTAGTGGTATAAATGTCCATGTGTGATATTCAGAGTAATCCCTGTGTCATAAATGTCTAAAAAGACACATCTGGATTCTGAATTTGTTAGGATATGGTTCAAATCCACAAAACTATAAATAGACATTGGACATAGTCTGTATTCTCTAGAATAACATGGCATGTAAAGATATCGCCTGATATGGACCTCGCTTTCACCGAGTATTAATATGCCAATGAGCAAAGGAAATTGGGACATTTTGAAAAGTTACTCTGTATTCCTTTAGTTGTCATTCAAACCCATGTTAGTTTATGAACATTTTAAATCATTATAGTTCAAAAGTATACAGACCATCAAAACTCTTCTGACTGGCTATCTAAATTGGGCCTGTCTGCACATCTCAACGTTGATAGCTTAAACAATGAAACAGGAGATAAGTGTAGAATTATTGTTGGTGGGTATTATATGCTCATTTATGCACATTTAAATAGTTATCATTTATAGTGCACACCAGAGTTAGACTAGGCTATTGCAAACCAGAACTAGCTAGCTACGCCAGGACCAGAGCTGGACCAGAGATAGTGCATACCAGAGCAGTAGTTGTGGTCAGCAGTTGTTGTCAGTAGTTGTGGTCAGCAGTTGTTGTCAGTAGTTGTGGTCAGCAGTTGCTGTCAGTAGTTGTGGTCAGCAGTTGTTGTCAGTAGTTGTTGTCAGTAGTTGTGGTCAGTAGTTGTGGGCAGTAGTTGTGGTCAGTAGTTGTTGTCAGTGGTTGTGGTCAGTAGTTGTGGTCAGTAGTTGTTGTCGGTAGCTGTGGTCAGTAGTTGTGGTCGGTAGTTGTGGTCAGTAGTTGTTGTCGGTAGTTGTTGTCAGTATTTGTTGTCAGTGGTTGCTGTCGGTAGCTGTTGTCAGTAGTTGTGGTCGGTAGTTGTGGTCAGTAGTTGTTGTCGGTAGTTGTTGTCAGTAGTTGTTGTCAGTAGTTGTTGTCGGTAGCTGTTGTCAGTAGTTGTGGTCAGTGGTTTTGTGGTTGTGGTCAGTAGTTGCGGTCAGTAGTTGTGGTCATTGGTTTTGTGGTTGTGGTCAGTAGTTGTGATCAGTAGTTGTTGTCAGTGGTTGTTGTCAGTAGTTGTGATCAATAGTTGTGGTCGGTAGTTGTGGTCAGTAGTTGTTGTCAATAGTTGTTGTCAGTAGTTGTTGTCAGTAGTTGTTGTCAGTGGTTGTTGTCGGTAGCTGTTGTCAGTAGTTGTTATCGTATTGTCAGTAGCTGTGGCCGGTAGTTGTTGTCAGTGGTTGTTGGCGGTGGTTGTTGTCAGTGGTTGTTGTCAGTAGTTGTTGTCAGTAGTTGTGATCAGTAGTTTGACTCAGTAGTTGTTGTCAGTGGTTGTTGTCAGTAGTTTTGATCAGTAGTTGTGGTCAGTGGTGTTGTGGTTGTGGTCAGTAGTTGCGGTCAGTAGTTGTGGTCAGTGGTTTTGTGGTTGTGGTCAGTATTTGTTGGTCAGTAGTTGTGGTCAGCAGTTGTTGTCAGTAGTTGTGGTCAGCAGTTGTTGTCAGTAGTTGTGGTCAGCAGTTGTTGTCAGTAGTTGTTGTCAGTAGTTGTGGTCAGTAGTTGTGGTCAGTAGTTGTGGTCAGTAGTTGTTGTCAGTGGCTGTGGTCAGTAGTTGTGGTCAGTAGTTGTTGTCAGTAGCTGTGGTCAGTAGTTGTGGTCGTAGTTGTGGTCAGTAGTTGTTGTCGGTAGCTGCTGTCAGTGTTTGTGGTCAGTGGCTTGCTTGTCGGTAGCTGTTGTCAGTAGTTGTGGTCGGTAGTTGTGGTCAGTAGTTGTTGTCGGTGGTTGTTGTCAGTAGTTGTTGTCAGTAGTTGTTGTCGGTAGCTGTTGTCAGTAGTTGTGGTCAGTGGTTTTGTGGTTGTGGTCAGTAGTTGCGGTCAGTAGTTGTGGTCATTGGTTTTGTGGTTGTGGTCAGTAGTTGTGATCAGTAGTTGTTGTCAGTGGTTGTTGTCAGTAGTTGTGATCAATAGTTGTGGTCGGTAGTTGTGGTCAGTAGTTGTTGTCAATAGTTGTTGTCAGTAGTTGTTGTCAGTAGCTGTTGTCAGTGGTTGTTGTCGGTAGTTGTTGTCAGTAGTTGTTGTCGGTGGCTGTTGTCAGTAGTTGTGGTCGGTAGTTGTTGTCAGTGGTTGCTGGCGGTAGTTGTTGTCAGTGGTTGTTGTCAGTAGTTGTTGTCAGTAGTTGTGATCAGTAGTTGATCAGTAGTTGTTGTCAGTGGTTGTTGT
Organism: Brachymystax lenok tsinlingensis; assembly: GCA_030435695.1. Lineage (NCBI taxonomy): Eukaryota > Metazoa > Chordata > Actinopteri > Salmoniformes > Salmonidae > Brachymystax > Brachymystax lenok. The sequence goes on from CM059808.1 coordinate 41,792,071, forward strand.
CAGTAGTTTTGATCAGTAGTTGTGGTCAGTGGTGTTGTGGTTGTGGTCAGTAGTTGCGGTCAGTAGTTGTGGTCAGTGGTTTTGTGGTTGTGGTCAGTATTTGTTGTCAGTAGTTGTGGTCAGTAGTTGTAGTCAGTGGTTGTTGTCAGTAGTTGTGATCAGTAGTTGTTGTCAGTGGTTGTTGTCAGTGGTTGTTGTCGGTAGTTGTGATCAGTTGTTGTGGTCAATAGTTGTTGTCAGTGGTTGTTGTCAGTAGTTGTGGTCAGTAGGTGTGGTCAGTAGTTGTTGTCAGTTGTTGTTGTCAGTGGTTGTTGTCAGTAGCTGTTGTCAGTGGTTGTTGTCAATGGTTGTTGTCAGTGGTTGTTGTCAGTGGTTGTTGTCAGTAGTTGTGATCAGTAGTTGTTGTCAGTGGTTGTGTGGTTGTGGTCAGTAGTTGTTGTCAATAGTTGTGGTCAGTAGTTGTTGTCAGTAGTTATGGCCAGTAGTTGTAGTCATTGGTTGTTGTCAGTAGTTGTGATCAGTAGCTGTTGTCAGTGGTTGGTGTCAGTAGTTGTGATCAGTAGTTGTGGTCAGTAGTTGCTTGTCAGTGGTTGTTGTCAGTAGTTGTTGTCAGTGGTTGCTGTCAGTGGTTGTTGTCAGTAGTTGTGGATCAGTAGTTGTGAATAGTAGTTGTTGTCAGTGGTTTTGTGGTTGTGGTCAGTAGTTGTTGCCAATAGTTGTGGTCAGTAGTTGTGGTCTGTGGTTGTGGTCAGTGGTTTTGTGGTTGTGGTCAGTAGTTGTTGTCAGTAGTTGTGGTCAGTAGTTGTAGTCAGTGTTTGTTGTCAGTAGTTGTGATCAGTAGTTGTTGTCGGTGGTTGGTGTCAGTAGTTGTGGATCAGTAGTTGTGGTCAGTAGTTTTGTCAGTTGTTGTTGTCAGTAGTTGTGGTCAGTGGTTTTGGCCAGTGGTTTTGTGGTTGTGGTCAGTAGTTGTTGTCAGTAGTTATGGCCAGTAGTTGTAGCCATTTTTGTTGTCAGTAGCTGTGGATCAGTAGTTGTTGTCAGTGGTTGGTGTCAGTAGTTGTGGTCAGTAGTTGCTTGTCAGTGGTTGCTGTCAGTAGTTGTTGTCAGTGGTTGTTGTCAGTGGTTGTTGTCAGTAGTTGTGGATCAGTAGTTGTGAATAGTAGTTGCTGTCAGTGGTTTTGTGGTTGTGGTCAGTAGTTGCTTAGTCAGTAGTTATGGCCAGTAGTTGTAGTCATTGGTTGTTGTCAGTAGCTGTGATCAGTAGTTGTGACTCAGTAGTTGTAGTCAGTAGTTGCTTGTCAGTGGTTGTTGTCAGTAGTTGCTTGTCAGTGGTTGTTGTCAGTGGTTGTTGTCAGTAGCTGTGGATCAGTAGCTGTGAATAGTAGTTGTTGTCAGTGGTTTTGTGGTTGTGGTCAGTAGTTGCTGCCAATAGTTGTGGTCAGTAGTTGTGGTCTGTGGTTGTGGTCAGGGTTTTGTGGTTGTGGTCAGTAGTTGCTGTCAGTAGTTGTGGTCAGTAGTTGTAGTCAGTGGTTGTTGTCAGTAGTTGTGATCAGTAGTTGTTGTCAGTGGTTGGTGTCAGTAGTTGTGACTCAGTAGTTGTGGTCAGTAGTTTTGTCAGTTGTTGCTTGTCAGTAGTTGTTGTCAGTGGTTGTTGTCAGTACTTTGTGATCAGTAGTTGTGGTCTGTTGTTGTTGCCGGTGGTTGTTGTCAGTAGTTGTGATCAGTAGTTGTTGTCAGTGGTTGCTTGTCTGTGGTTGTGATCAGTAGTTGTGGTCAGTAGTTGCTGCCAGTAGTTGTTGTCAGTGGCTGTTGTCAGTAGTTGTGGTCAGTAGTTGTTGTCAGTAGTTGTGATCGGTAGTTGTGGACTCAGCAGTTGTGGTTAGTGGTTGTTGTCAGTGGTTGCTGTCAGGTAGTTGTTGTCAGTGGTTGTTGTCAGTAGTTGCTGTCAGTAGTTGTGACTCAGTTGTGGTTGTCAGTGGTTGTTGTCAGTGGTTGTTGTCAGTAGTTGTGATCAGTAGTTGTGGTCAGTAGTTGCTTGTCAGTGGTTGTTGTCGGTAGCTGCTTGTCAGTGGTTGTTGTCAGTAGTTGTTGTCAGTAGTTGTGGATCAGTAGGTTGTTGTCAGTGGTTGTTGTCAGTAGTTGTGATCAGTAGTTGTTGCTCAGTAGTTGTTGTCAGTGGTTGTGATCAGTAGTTTGATCAGTAGTTGTTGTCAGTGGTTGTTGTCAGTAGTTGTGATCAGTAGTTGTGGTCAGTGGTTTTGTGGTTGCGGTCAGTAGTTGCGGTCAGCAGTTGAGGTCAGTGGTTGTGGTCATTGGTTTTGTGGTTGTGGTCAGTAGGTGTGGTCAGTAGTTGTGGTCAGTGGTTGTGGTCAGTAGTTGTTGTCAGTCGTTGTTGTCAGTAAGTTTGTGGTCAGTAGTTGTGATCAGTTGTTGTGGCTTTGTGGTTGTGGTCAGTAGTTGTGGTCAGTAGTTGTTGTCAGTAGCTGTGGTCAGTAGTTGTGATCAGTAGTTGTGGTCAGTGGTTTTGTGGTTGCGCCAGTAGTTGCGGTCAGCAGTTGAGGTCAGTGGTTGTGGTCATTGGTTTTGTGGTTGTGGTCAGTAGGTGTGGTCAGTAGTTGTGGTCAGTGGTTGTGGTCAGTAGTTGTTGTCAGTCGTTGTTGTCAGTGTTTGTGGTCAGTAGTTGTGATCCAGTTGTTGTGGTTTTGTGGTTGTGGTCATTAGTTGCGGTCAGTAGTTGTGGTCAGTGGTTGTGGTCAGTGGTTTTGTGGTTGTGGTCAGCCTGGAATATCTCAACGTTGGTTTGGAGTTGATAGCTTAAATGTTAAGAAGGTGAGAATTGTAGATTTGTTGCCCTTTTTTCCAATTGAAATGCATTCTGAGTTAATTTAAATATTGTTATATTTCAAAAAGGTTTAAATGCTGGGACAGCGTGGACATTTGGAAGTTGGTTTCATTTTAAGAGCTTAAATGGTTTAAGGTCTAGAGCGATGAATAAATATAATAATAATAATAACTAGAAAAGTAGATATGTGGTGTGGTTGCTTGCTTGTTTTATAATATTTATGGTTTTGAAAAGTTTAATATGTCTACCACTGTGTTCATATTTTTGGCAATACATCTTTGAAGTTTTATGCTAATGTGTGAAAATTTCCACTGTTTATAGTTCATGCAAGTTTTTAAGAATGTGAATTGAGGATAGCCTGAACATGAGTAAGTTGGTTTGATGTCTCTAGCTTGAACAGGTTGAAGAGTTACTGTTCGTGAGTCATTTTATGAAAATGAATGAAAATGTATATAATTATAATTTTTACAAGTTTTTGAACATTTTAAGATAAGATTGCCTGAACATGTGAAACTTGGTTTGGTGTCTCTAGCTTGAACAGTTCAAGAGTTGCTGTTGGTGAGTTATTTTATGCTAGTTTATGCTAATTAAAACTAATTTAAATATTGTCATAGTTCAAAAAGTATACATTTTATGAAAACTATTCACTCAAGCAATATACTTTTTCTAAATGTTGTTTCTTTATAGCCTTAGTTTAAAATGGATTAAAAAATATATATATATTTTTTTTATATATCACATTTACATAAGTACCCTTTACTCAGAACTTTGTTGAAGCACCTTTGGAAGAGATTACAGCCTCGAGTCTTCTTGGGTATGAAGCTATATGCTTGGCACACCTGTATGTGGGGAGTTTGTCCCATTCTTCTCTGCAGATCCTCTCAAGCTCTGTCAGGTTGGATGGGGAGTGTCGCAGCACAGCTATTTTCAGGTCTCTCCAGAGATGTTCAATCAGGTTCAAGTCTGGGCTCTGGCTGGGCCACTCAAGGACACTCTGAGCAGGTTTTGATCAAGGATCTCCCTGTACTTTGCTCCATTCTTCTTTACCTCGATCCTGACTAGTCTCCCAGTCCCTGCCACTGAAAAACATCCCCCATAGCATGATGCTGCCACCACCATGCTTCACCGTAGGGATGGTGTCAGGTTTCCTCCAGAAGTGATGCTTGGCATTCAGGCCAAAGAGTTCAATCTTGGTTTCATCAGACCAGAGAGTCTTGTTTCTCATGGTCTTAGAGTATTTAGGTACCTTTGGCAAACTCCAAGCAGGCTGTCATGTGCCTTTACTGAGGAGTGGCTTCAGTTTGGCCACTACCATAAAGGCCTGATTGGTGGAGTGCTGCAGAGATGGTTGTCCCTTCTGGAAGGCTCTCCCATCTCCACAAAGGAACTCTAGAGCTCTGTCAGAGTGACCATCGGCTTCTTGGTCACCTCCCTTCTCCCGGATGGCTCAGTTTGGCTGGGTGGCCAGCTCTAGGGAAGAGTCTTGGTTGGTGGATCCAAACTTCTGCTATTTAAGAATGATGGAGGCCACTGTGTTCTTGGGGACCTTCAATGCTGCAGTAATGTTTTGGTACCCTTCCCCAGATCTGTGCCTCGACACAAGCCTGTCTCGGAGCTCTACGGACAATTCCTTCGACCTCATTGCTTGGGTTTTGCTCTGACATGCACTGTCAACTGTGGGACCTTATATAGACAGTTGAATTTACCACAAGTGGACTCCAATCAAGTTGTAGAAACATCTCAAGGATGATCAATGGAAACAGGATGCACCTGAGCTCCATTTCGAATCTCAAAGCAAAAGGTCTGAATACTCATGTTTATATCGCTTTTTATTTTTTTATATAAATTTGCAAAAATATCTAAAACCTGTTTTCACTTTGTCATTATGGGATATATCGTGTGTAGATTGATGAGGATTTTTTTATTTAATCCATTTTAGAATAAGGCTGTAAACAAAACCAGATGTGGAAAAAGTCAAGGGGTTTGAATACTTTACGAATGCACTGTAAGTTGGGGCAAAATGGACATTTGGAAGTTGGTTTAGTGTTAAAACCCCCTAAAGTCGATTTACAAGTGTTGCATAGTCATCAAAAGCTCTGCTTCTTGGCAATATCACAGCGTTGTCAGATTTCAAAAAGGCTTTACGGCGAAAGCACTACATTTGATTGTTTGAGGGTAGCACCTCCAATATTTAACCATTAGCATAAATTCATAAACCATCGCGGTTCACACAAAACACATTTCACAGCGAAAACAAATCCCTTACCTTTTGAAGAACTTCTGCTGAGGGTTTCCCAAGTGTCCAACGAAGACAATCCATGGTTATTTTGTTAGAAAAAGTCATTTATTATATCCATAAATCTCTGTTTAGTTGGTGCGTTATGATCAGAAAATACAGCGCCCACTCGCCCATTGAACCGTGAAGAGAACTTCGCTCAACCTATACACTTGTCCAAGAACAATCAAACATCATTGATAATGTATCCTTAGGAACACTTTTATGTATATTTACTATAATATTTCAACCGGATTATAAACTGGGCGATAGGAAAGGAAAACCACAGTGCGCTGCAAGCCGTGAACGTGCATCCTCTTCTGTTTACATCTGGTGACCACTTCCAATTCTTCTTCTATTACCATCCAGAGCAACTAAACATAATCAAAACACTGTCTAGAGACTGTTGACATCCAGTGGAAGCAATAGGTACTGCAATCTTACTTCCTTATACGGTCATTTCCAATAGGGAGGGGTTCAAAATGAGGCAGTGTGTCAAATACACTTTTTCCAGGACAGAAATTCCTCGGGTTTTCACCTGCTATATCCGTTCTGTTATACTCACAGACAATATTTTAACACTCTTAGAAACTTCAGAGTGTTTCCTATCCAATAGTACTAATTATGTGCATATTTTCTGGGCCTGAGTGGGAGGCATTTTACTTTGGGCACGCCAGACTCTCCAAAACCGTCACCTCGGGAGCTGCTCCCTAAGAAGTTAAGCACCAAAAACAATCTGTGGCTCCATGTAGTAAATCTGTTTCTCAACACGTTTGTATGGGCTAACAGCATATTTTTTTATTTTCATCAAATATATATATATTTTTTATACTTCAAGGGGTCTTCAAATTCCAAATCAAATATCAAAATGATCCCTGGTATGACCTTGTTAAAACAATTCCATATGGTACTTTTTCTATTGTTTTGCATTTTCATTCATCTGTGAGTGACGCATAAAGACTTGATTGAAGTGTCTCGTCTGTCAGTGCGTTGGATTGGCTTTGTCTGAGCTCCTCTCTGGCTTCTTTGATTTAAGCCTCATGTTGTTTTTTAACCACTGGGTTCCACATTGCATCACTTCCCCTCCCAGAAAGACAGACATACACATGTCACTCAGGTGTCATTACTCCTGCAGCTTGGACTGGAAACTCTCACAATACTGGGAAGGAATAGGCTAACTCTCCTCAGTTATTTACTTTATTTAACTATATATTTCTGGCAATTTTTCTTTCCTGATGCAGATCTTGTTTTTTTTGTTGCACCACGTTTCATGTTGGTTGAGCACCTACTCCTCTAGGGAACTGCCACAACACCACATCCCCAGGGAAATGTACTTATTCCAATCAAGCTACTATACTGAACAAAACACGGAAGGAAATCAGTCAATTGAAATGAATAAATTAGGCCCTAATCTATGGATTTCACATGACTGGGAATACACATATTAAGGTTAAATAAATCACAAAATAAATAAAAATGCATCTGTTGGTCACAGATACCTTAGGCGATGGATCAGTAGGGGTGGATCAGAAAACCAGCCAGTATCTGGTGTGACCATTATTTGCCTTATGCAGCGTGACACATCTCCTTTGCATATAATTGATCAGGCTGTTGATTGTGGCCTGTGGAATGTTGTCCCACACCACTACTCGTCAATGGCTGTGTGAAGTTGCTGGATATTAGCGGAAACTAGAACAAACTGTCATACACATCAATCCAGAGCATCCCAAACATGCTCAACGGGTGACATGTCTCGTGAGTATGCAGGCCATGGAAGAACTGTGACATTTTCAGCTTCCAGGAATTGAGAACAGAATCTTGCAACATGGTGCCATGCATTATCATGCTGAAACATGGGGTGATGTCGATGAAGGGATCGGATCTCGCTAGCGGATCAATTTTGACAACATCCGTGAAATTGCAAAGCGCCAAATTCCAAAATAAATATATCGTCATATTACATATCATACTACATTCTAATAGGTATATTATAATAGGAAGATTATAATAGCTATATTATAATTGTTAGATTCTAATAGGTCGGGTTATAAAAGGTAGATTCTAATAAACAGATTTTATTAACTAGAACTATAATAGGAAAATTCTAACAGCTAGACTCTAATAGGTAGTTTCTAATAGGTAGATTATAATAGGTAGATTCTAATAGCTAGAATCTAATCGTAGATTATAATAGCTAGATTATAATAGTTAGATTTTAAAATTTAGATTACAATAGGTAGAATCCAATAGGATGATTCTAATAGCTAGATTCTAATAGCTAGAATCTAATAGCTAGATTATAATAGGTAGATTCTAATAGTTAGATTTTAAAAGTTAGATTCTAATATGTAGTGTAACGTCCAGGCCTGGAGTGCACAGGCTGGAGGGTTTAGTTTTGCTTTGGTGTAGGGGTTTCTTGTGTTCTATGGTGTCTATTTCTATGTTGGGATAATGGTTCCCAATTAGAGGCAGCTGAGTCTCGTTACCTCTAATTGGGAACCATATATATGTTTGGGGTTTGCACTTTAGTTTTGTGGGTTATTGCTTATGTTATGGTTATCGTGTTCAGTCAGGTTCTTTGTCTTTCATGTTTAGTTAGGTTCTTGCCATTCGTGTTTAGTTAGGTTTTGCCAGTCGTGTTTAGGTTTAGATCAGTGTCCAGTTTAGGATTTAGCGTTAGGGTTCACGCCTTGTTCATCGCTTATCGCTTTGTTCCGCCTCGTCCCGCTTTCTCAATAAAGTATGTATTCCCAAGTTACGTCAGCTGTGCATTGGTCATTCCCGAGAGGAGATAATCATGACATGTAGATTCTAATAGTTAAATTCTAAAAGGTAGATTCTAATAGGAACATTCTCATGGATAGTTTCTAATAGGTAGATTCCAATAGTTAGATTATAATAGGTAGATTCTAAAGGTAGATTCTAGTATGAACATTGTAATAGTTTCTAATAGGTATATTCTAATAGCTAGATTCGAATAGGAAGATACTAATAGCTAGATTCTAATAGCTAGATTTTAATAGCTAGATTATAGTTGTTAGATTATAATTGGTAAATCCTAATAGGTAGATTATAAAAGGAAGATACTAATAGCTAGATTATAATAGGAATATTCTAACAGCTACATCTCTAATAGGTAGATTATAATAGGATGAAAATAATAGCTAGATTATAATAGTTAGATTCTAATAGGTATTTTCTAACAGCTACATTCTAATAGGTAGATTATAATAGGAAGATTCTAACAGGTATATTCTAATAGCTAGATTCTAATAGCTAGATTTTAATAGGTAGACTCTAAAAGGGAGATTCTAATAGGTAGATTCTAATCGACAGCTTGTAATACCTAGACTACAGTAGGACAATTCTAATAGCTAGACTCTAATAGGTCGTTTCTAATACGTAGATTCTAATAGGTAGATTATAATATTAAGATGCTAATTGCTAGATTCTAATAGCTAGATACTAATAGGAATATTCTAACAGCTACATTCTAATAGGTAGATTATAATAGGAAGATACTAATAGCTAGATTCTAATAGCTAGATACTAATAGGAATATTCTAACAGCTACATTCTAATAGGTAGATTATAATAGGAAGATTCTAACAGGTATATTCTAAGAGCTAGATTATAATAGCTAGATTTTAATAGGTAGACTCTAAAAGGGAGATTCTAATAGGTAGATTCTAATAGGTAGATTCTAATCGACAGCTTGTAATACCTAGACTACAGTAGGACAATTCTAATAGCTAGACTCTAATAGGTCGTTTCTAATACGTAGATTCTAATAGGTTGATTCTAAAAGCTAGATTTTAATAGGTAGATTCTAATAGTTAGATTTTAAAAGTTAGATTCTAATATGTAGATCCCCATAGGTAGATTCTAATAGCTAGATTCTAATCACAACATTCTCATAGATAGTTTCTAATAGGTAGATTCTAATAGTTAGATTTTAAAATTTAGATTATAATAGATAGATTCCAATAGGTAAATTCTAATAGCTAGATTGTAATAGCTAGACTCTAATAGGTAGATTCTAATAGCTAGAATCTAATAGGTAGATTATAATAAGTATATTATAATAGTTCGATTTTTAAAAGTTAGATTCCAATATGTAGGTTTGTAGGCCTCCTTGCTCACTTTGCGCTTTTCAGTTCTGCCCACAAATTCTCTATGGGATTGAGGTCAGGGCTTTGTGATGGCCACTCCAATACCTTGACTTTGTTGTCCTTAAGCTATTTTGCCACAACTTTGGAAGTATGCTTGGGGTCATTGTCCATTTGGAAGACCCATTAGCGAACAAGCTTTAACTTCCTATCTGATGTCTTGAGATGTTGCTTCAATATATGAACATAATTTTCCTGCCTCATGATGCCATCTATTTTGTGAAGTGCACCAGTCCCTCCTGCAGCAAAGCACCCCCACAACATGATGCTGCCACCCCCGTGCTTCACCGTTGGGCCGGTGTTCTTCGGCTTACAAGCCTACTAGATAGATTCAAGTAGGTATATTTTAATAGCTAAATAATAATAGTTTGTTTCTAACAGCTAGATTCTAATAGGACAATTCTAATAGGTAGATTATAAGAGGTAGATAATAGTAGGTAGATAGTCCACAGCACTGCCATTTGGTACAATGTCCAAATGTCAAAACGACCATATCTGTCCGTCTCCAGCACTGCCATTTGGTTCAATGGCCAACTGTCATCACTTCCACGCCCTCCCCCAGCACTGCCATTTGGTACAATGTCCAACTGTCAGCACTACCATGTCCCACCCAGCACTGCTATTTGGTACAATGTCCAACTGTCAGCACTACCATGCCCCCCATCAGTACTGCTATTTGGTACAATGTCCAACTGTCAACACTACCATACCCCCCCATCAGTACTGCTATTTGGTACAATGTCCAACTGTCAACACTACCATACCCCCATCAGTACCGCTTATTTGGTACAATGTCCAACTGTCAGCACTATCATACCCCCATCAGTACCGCTTATTTGGTACAATGTCCAACTGTCAACACTACCATGCCCCCTATCGCCACTGCTATTTGGTACAATGTCCAACTGTCAGCACTACCATACCCCCCATCAGTACTGCTATTTGGTACAATGTCCAACTGTCAGCACTACCATACCCCCATCAGTACTGCTATTTGGTACAATGTCCAACTGTCAACACTACCATACCCCCCATCGTCACTGCTATTTGGTACAATGTCCAACTGTCAGCACTACCATAGCCCCCATCAGTACTGCTATTTGGTACAATGTCCAACTGTCAACACTACCATACCCCCCATCGTCACTGCTATTTGGTACAATGTCCAACTGTCAGCACTACCATACCCCCATCAGTACTGGGCTATTTGGTACAATGTCCAACTGTCAGCACTACCATACCCCCCATCAGTACTGCTATTTGGTACAATGTCCAACTGTCAACACTACCATACCCCCATCAGTACTGCTATTTGGTACAATGTCCAACTGTCAGCACTACCATACCCCCCCATCAGTACTGCTATTTGGTACAATGTCCAACTGTCAACACTACCATACCCCCATCAGTACTGCTATTTGGTACAATGTCCAACTGTCAGCACTATCATACCCCCATCAGTACCGCTATTTGGTACAATGTCCAACTGTCAACACTACCATGCCCCCCCATCGCCACTGCTATTTGGTACAATGTCCAACTGTCAGCACTACCATACCCCCCATCAGTACTGCTATTTGGTACAATGTCCAACTGTCAGCACTACCATACCCCCCATCAGTACTGCTATTTGGTACAATGTCCAACTGTCAACACTACCATACTCCCCCATCAGTACTGCTATTTGGTACAATGTCCAACTGTCAGCACTACCATACCCCCATCAGTACTGCTATTTGGTACAATGTCCAACTGTCAACACTACCATACCCCCCATCAGTACTGCTATTTGGTACAATGTCCAACTGTCAACACTACCATACCCCCATCAGTACTGCTATTTGGCAATACAATGTCCAACTGTCAACACTACCATACCCCCATCAGTACTGCTATTTGGTACAATGTCCAACTGTCAGCACTACCATACCCCATCAGTACTGCTATTTGGTACAATGTCCAACTGTCAACACTACCATACCCCCATCATCACTGCTATTTGATACAATGTCCAACTGTCAGCACTACCATACCCCCCATCAGTACTGCTATTTGGTACAATGTCTAACTGTCAGCACTACCATACCCCCCATCAGTACTGCTATTTGGTACAATGTCCAACTGTCAACACTACCATACCCCCCCCATCAGTACTGCTATTTGGTACAATGTCCAACTGTCAACACTACCATACCCCCCATCAGTACTTCTATTTGGTACAATGTCCAACTGTCAACACTACCATACCCCCCATCAGTACTGCTATTTGGTACAATGTCCAACTGTCAACACTACCATACCCCCCCATCAGTCCTGCTATTTGGTACAATGTCCAACTGTCAGCACTACCATACCCCCTATCAGTACCGCTTATTTGGTACAATGTCCAACTGTCAACACTACCCTACCCCCATCAGCACTGCCATTTGGTACAATGTCCAACTGTCAACACTACCATGTCCCCCCAGCACTGCTATTTGGTACAATGTCCAACTGTCAGCACTACCATGTCCCCCCAGCACTGCTATTTGGTACAATGCCCAACTGTCAGCACTACCATGCCCCCATCAGTACTGCTATTTGGTACAATGTCCAACTGTCAACACTACCATACCCCCATCAGTACTGCTATTTGGTACAATGTCCAACTGTCAACACTACCATACCCCCATCAGTACCGCTTATTTGGTACAATGTCCAACTGTCAGCACTATCATACCCCCATCAGTACCGCTTATTTGGTACAATGTCCAACTGTCAACACTACCATGCCCCCTATCGCCACTGCTATTTGGTACAATGTCCAACTGTCAACACTACCATACCCCCCATCAGTACCGCTTATTTGGTACAATGTCCAACTGTCAGCACTACCATACCCCCCATCAGTACTGCTATTTGGTACAATGTCCAACTGTCAACACTACCATACCCCCATCGTCACTGCTATTTGGTACAATGTCCAACTGTCAGCACTACCATAGCCCCCATCAGTACTGCTATTTGGTACAATGTCCAACTGTCAACACTACCATACCCCCATCGTCACTGCTATTTGGTACAATGTCCAACTGTCAGCACTACCATACCCCCCATCAGTACTGCTATTTGGTACAATGTCCAACTGTCAGCACTACCATACCCCCCCATCAGTACTGCTATTTGGTACAATGTCCAACTGTCAACACTACCATACCCCCATCAGTACTGCTATTTGGTACAATGTCCAACTGTCAGCACTACCATACCCCCCCATCAGTACTGCTATTTGGTACAATGTCCAACTGTCAACACTACCATACCCCCCATCAGTACTGCTATTTGGTACAATGTCCAACTGTCAGCACTATCATAACCCCAATCAGTACCGCTATTTGGTACAATGTCCAACTGTCAACACTACCATGCCCCCCCATCGTCACTGCTATTTGGTACAATGTCCAACTGTCAGCACTACCATACCCCCATCAGTACTGCTATTTGGTACAATGTCCAACTGTCAGCACTACCATACCCCCCATCAGTACTGCTATTTGGTACAATGTCCAACTGTCAACACTACCATACCCCCATCAGTACTGCTATTTGGTACAATGTCCAACTGTCAGCACTACCATACCCCCCATCAGTACTGCTATTTGGTACAATGTCCAACTGTCAACACTACCATACCCCCCATCAGTACTGCTATTTGGTACAATGTCCAACTGTCAACACTACCATACCCCCATCAGTACTGCTATTTGGTACAATGTCCAACTGTCAACACTACCATACCCCCATCAGTACTGCTATTTGGTACAATGTCCAACTGTCAGCACTACCATACCCTCCCCCATCAGTACTGCTATTTGGTACAATGTCCAACTGTCAACACTACCATACCCCCCATCATCACTGCTATTTGATACAATGTCCAACTGTCAGCACTACCATACCCCCATCAGTACTGCTATTTGGTACAATGTCCAACTGTCAGCACTACCATACCCCCATCAGTACTGTTATTTGGTACAATGTCCAACTGTCAACACTACCATACCCCCATCAGTACTGCTATTTGGTACAATGTCCAACTGTCAACACTACCATACCCCCCATCAGTACTGCTATTTGGTACAATGTCCAACTGTCAACACTACCATACCCCCCATCAGTACTGCTATTTGGTACAATGTCCAACTGTCAACACTACCATACCCCCATCAGTCCTGCTATTTGGTACAATGTCCAACTGTCAGCACTACCATACCCCCTATCAGTACTGCTATTTGGTACAATGTCCAACTGTCAACACTACCCTACCCCCCATCAGTACTGCTATTTGGTACAATGTCCAACTGTCAGCACTACCATACCCCCTATCAGTACTGCTATTTGGTACAATGTCCAACTGTCAGCACTACCATACCCCCCCTATCAGTACTGCCATTTGGTACATTGTCCAACTGTCAACACTGCCATGTTCTCTAACATGTCCTCTCCCGTCACTGAAATTTGGTACAATGTCTAAACAATGTGACATTTATAACAATACCATGCCCCCCCAATCACCACTGCCATGTGGTACAATGTCCAACTGTCAACACTTCCATGCCCCCATCACCACTGCCATTTGGTACAATGTCCAACTGTCAAAACTACCATGTCCCCCAAGTACTGCCAGTTGGTACAATGTCAAACTGTCAACACTACCATGCCCCCAATCACCACTGCCATTTGGTCAATGTCCAACTGTCAACACTACCATGCCCCCCATCACCACTGCCATTTGGTACAATGTTGAACTGTCAAAACTACCATGTCCCCCAAGTACTGCCAGTTGGTACAATGTCCAACTGTCAACACTACCATGCCCCCAATCACCACTGCCATTTGGTCAATGTCCAGCTGTCAACACTACCATGCCCCCCATCACCACTGCCATTTGGTACAATGTTGAACTGTCAAAACTACCATGTCCTCCCCAAGTACTGCCAGTTGGTACAATGTCCAACCGCCAACAATACCATGCCCCCCAGCACTGCCATTTGGTTCAATGTTAACAGTCAACACTACCATGTCGTCAGTCATCCCCCTTCAGCAAAGCCATTTGGTACAATGTTGAACTGTCAACACTACCATGTCCTCCCCTACAGCATTGCCATTTGGTACAAAGTAACCCTATTAGGCTAGGGGCAGTGTTCAGAGGTTCGTAGAGTCTGGTGTGCCCAAAGTAAAATGTCTGTTACTCAGGCCCAGAAACTAGGCTATGCGCATAATCAGTAGTATTGGATAGAAAACTAAAACTTCTAAAACTGTCAAAAATAATGTCTGTGAGTTTAACAGAACTGGCAGGTAAAAACCGAGAAAAATCCATCCGAAAATGGTATTTTGTGATGTGACAGTTATCCTTTGACATGCTATTCAATACAGAGGGATTTAGCTCCCAGATTGCAGTTCCTATGGTTTCCACTAGATGTCAACAGCCTTTAGACATGGTTTCAGGCTTGTTTTTGAAACCAACGAGTAATAGCTGTTTTTCCTGGTGGAATTGAATGCGCGCTGCTTTTTTCCTTTTCTATTGAGCAGGTTATTTTCCGTCTGAAATATTATAGTTTATTTACCTATTAGGGTACCTGAGGACTGATTAGAAATGTTGTTTGACTTGTTTCGACAAACTTTATCGGTACTTTTGGGATTTCGTTTGTCTGCATGGTTGAACGCCTTTGAGCAGATGGATTACTGAACAAAACGCGCCAACCAAAAATAGTTTTGGGGATATAAAGAGGGACTTTATCGAAGAAAAGGACCATTTGTTGTGTAGCTGGGACCCTTTGGATTGCCATCAGAGGAAGATCTTCAAAGCTAAGCGATGTATTTTATCGCTATTGTTGAGATTTGTGACACCTGTGCTGGTTATGATATTATGCTAATTGAATACATATGCATTGCACCTCAACACTACCATGCCCCCTCAACACTACCATGCCCCCTCAACAATACCATGTCCCCCCAAAACACTACCATAACCCCCTGAACACTACCATGCCCCACTCAACACTACAATGCCCCCTCAACACTACCATGTCCCCCCTCAACACTAACATGCCCCCAACACTACCATGTCCCCCCTCAACACTACCATGCCCCCTCAACACTACCATGCCCCCTCAACACTACCATGTCCCCCCTCAAAACTACCATGCCCCTCAACACTACTATGCCCCCAACACTACCATGCCCCCCAAAACTACTATGCCTCCCCCCTCAACACTACCATGTACCCCCTCAACACTACCATGCCCCCTCAACACTACCATGCCCCCAAAACTACTATGCCCCCTCAACACTACCATGTACCCCCTCAACACTACCATGCCCCCTCAACACTACCATGTCCCCTCAACACTACCATGTCCCCCTCAACACTACTATCCCCCCTCAACACTACCATGTCCCCCTCAACACTACTATCCCCCCAAAACTACTATGTCCCCCCTCAACACTATCATGTCCCCCCAACACTACCATGCCCCCCTCAACACTAACATGTCCCCCCTCAACACTACCATGTCCCCCCTTCAACACAACCATGTCCCCTCAACACTACCATATCCCCCTCAACACTACCATGCCCCCTCAACACTAACATGTCCCCCTCAACACTACCATATCCCCCCTCAACACTACCATGCCTCCCTCAACACTAACATGTCCCCTCAACACTACCTTGTCCCCCCTCAACACTACCATGTCCCCTTCCAACACAACCATGTCCCCTCAACACTACTATGCCCCCCCCCAACACTACCATGTCCCCCTCAACACTACCATGCCCCCTCAACACTACCATGTCCCCCCTCAACACTACCATGCCCCCCCTCAACATTACCATGCCCCCCCTAACACTACCATGCCCCCCCTCAACACTACCATGTCCCCCCTCAACACTACCATGCCCCCTCAACACTACCATGCCCCCTCAACAGTACCATGTCCCCCTCAACACTACCATGCCCCCTCAACACTACCATGCCCCCTCAACACTACCATGCCCCCTCAACACTACCATGCCCCCTCAACACTACCATGTCCCCCTCAACACTACCATGCCCCCTCAACACTACCATGCCCCCTCAACACTACCATGCCCCCTCAACACTACCATGCCCCCACTCAACACTACCATGCCCCCTCAACACTACCATGTCCCCCTCAACACTACCATGTCCCCCCAACACTACCATGCCCCCTCAACACTACCATGTCCCCCTCAACACTACCATAACCCCTGAACACTACCATGCCCCTCCTCAACACTACCATGCCCCCTCAACACTACCATGTCCCCCCTCAACACTACCATGTCCCCCTCAACACTACTATGTCCCCTCAACACTACCATGCCCCCCTCAACACTACCATGCCCCCCCCTCAACACTACTACCATGCCCCCTCAACACTACCATGTCCCCCTCAACACTACCATGCCCCCTCAACACTACCATGCCCCCTCAACACTACCATGCCCCCTCAACACTACCATGCCCCCTCACACTACCATGCCCCCTCAACACTACCATGCCCCCTCAACACTACCATGCCCCCCTCAACACTACCATGCCCCCTCAACACTACCATGTCCCCTCAACACTACCATGTCCCCCTCAACACTACCATGCCCCCTCAACACTACCATGCCCCCTCAACACTACCATGTCCCCCCTCAACACTACCATGCCCCCTCAACACTACCATGCCCCCCACTAACACTACCATGCCCCCCCTCAACACTCACCATGTCCCCTCAACACTACCATGTCCCCCTCAACACTACCATGCCCCCTCAACACTACCATGCCCCCTCAACACTGCCATGTCCCCTCCCTCAACACTACCATAACCCCTGAACACTACCATGCCCCCTCAACACTACCATGCCCCCTCAACACTACCATGCCCCCCCTCAACACTACCATGTCCCCTCAACACTACCATAACCCCCTGAACACTACCATGCCCCCTCAACATTACCATGCCCCCTCAACACTACCATAACCCCCTGAACACTACCATGCCCCCTCAACATTACCATGCCCCCTCAACACTACCATGTCCCCCCTCAACACTACCATGTCCCCTCAACACTACCATGCCCCCCCTCAACACTACCATGCCCCCTCAACACTACCATGCCCCCTCAACACTACCATGCCCCCCTCAACACTACCATGTCCCCCTCAACACTACCATGTCCCCCCTCAACACTACCATGCCCCCCCTCAACACTCACCATAACCCCCTCAACACTACCATGTCCCCTCAACACTACCATGTCCCCCTCAACACTACCATGCCCCCTCAACAGTACCATGCCCCCCCTCAACACTACCATGCCCCCTCAACACTACCTACCATGTCCCCTCAACACTACCATGCCCCCTCAACACTACCATGTCCCCCTCAACACTACCATAACCCCTGAACACTACCATGCCCCCTCAACACTACCATGTCCCCTCAACACTACCATGTCCCCCTCAACACTACCATGTCCCCCTCAACACTACCATGCCCCCTCAACACTACCATGTCCCCCCTCAACACTACCATAACCCCTGAACACTACCATGCCCCCTCAACACTACCATGCCCCCTCAACACTACCATGTCCCCTCAACACTACCATGTCCCCTCAACACTACCATGTCCCCCCTCAACACTACCATGTCCCCTCAACACTACCATGTCCCCTCAACACTACCATGCCCCCTCAACACTACCATGCCCCCTCAACACTACCATGTCCCCCTCAACACTACCATAACCCTGAACACTACCATGCCCCCTCAACATTACCATGCCCCCTCAACACTACCATAACCCCCTGAACACTACCATGCCCCCTCAACATTACCATGCCCCCTCAACACTACCATGTCCCCCCTCAACACTACCATGTCCCCTCAACACTACCATGTCCCCCCTCAACACTACCATGTCCCCCTCAACACTACCATGCCCCCTCAACACTACCATGCCCCCTCAACACTACCATAACCCCCTGAACACTACCATGCCCCCTCAACATTACCATGCCCCCTCAACACTACCATGTCCCCCTCAACACTACCATGTCCCCTCAACACTACCATGTCCCCCCTCAACACTACCATGTCCCCTCAACACTACCATGCCCCCTCAACACTACCATGTCCCCTCAACACTACCATGTCCCCCCTCAACACTACCATGTCCCCCCTCAACACTACCATGCCCCCTCAACACTACCATGTCCCCCCTCAACACTACCATGTCCCCCCTCAACACTACCATGTCCCCCTCAACACTACCATGTCCCCCCTCAACACTACCATGTCCCCCTCAACACTACCATGTCCCCTCAACACTACCATGTCCCCCTCAACACTACCATGTCCCCCCTCAACACTACCATGTCCCCTCAACACTACCATGTCCCCCTCAACACTACCATGTCCCTCAACACTACCATGTCCCCCCTCAACACTACCATGCCCCCCTCAACATTACCATGCCCCCTCAACACTACCATAACCCCTGAACACTACCATGCCCCCTCAACATTACCATGCCCCCTCAACACTACCATGCCCCCTCAACACTACCATGTCCCCCCTCAACACTACCATAACCCCTGAACACTACCATGCCCCCTGAACACTACCATGCCCCCTCAACACTACCATGCCCCCTCAACACTACCATGTCCCCCCTCAACACTACCATGCCCCCTCAACACTACCATGCCCCCTCAACACTACCATGCCCCCTCAACACTACCAATGCCCCCTCAACACTACCATGCCCCCTCAACACTACCATGTCCCCTCAACACTACCATATCCCCCTCAACACTACCATGTCCCCCTCAACACTACCATGCCCCCTCAACACTACCATGCCCCCTCAACACTACCATGCCCCCTCCCAACACTACCATGCCCCCTCAACAGTACCATGCCCCCTCAACAGTACCCATGCCCCCTCAACACTTCCATGTCCCCCTCAACACTACCATGTCCCCCCTCAACACTATCATGTCCCCTCAACACTACCATGCCCCCTCAACAGTACCATGCCCCCTCAACAGTACCATGCCCCCTCAACAGTACCATGCCCCCTCAACACTTCCATGTCCCCTCTCAACACTACCATGCCCCCTCAACACTACCATGTCCCCCTCAACACTATCATGCCCCCTCAACAATTCCCATGTACAGTGCATTCAGTCAAACTGAAGGGAGGAGAGCTGAATTGACCCATGTACAGTGCATTCAGTCAAACTGAAGGGAGGAGAGCTGAATTGACCCATGTACAGTGCATTCAGTCAAACTGAAGGGAGGAGAACTGAATTGACCCATGTACAGTGCATTCAGTGAAACTGAAGGGAGGAGAACTGAATTGACCCATGTACAGTGTATTCAGTGAAACTGAAGGGAGGAGAACTGAATTGACCCATGTACAGTGCATTCAAAATCACATTTTGGATATATGCTCCACATCTCAAAAATAGGCTGTGATAGGTTGTGATCACATCAGGTTGGAATAAAATCATATTCATTTAATGGCACAACAATGGGCCTCAGGATCTCGCCACGGTATCTCTGTGCATTCAAATTTTCATCAATAAAATGCAATTCTCTTCATTGTCCGCAACTTATGCCTGCCCATAGCATAATCCCACCACCACCATAGGGCACTCGGTTCACAACATTGACATCAGCAAACCACTCACCCAATACCGACACCATACACTCTGTCTGCCATCTGCCCGTTACAGTTTAAACCAGGATTCATCCGTGGAGAGCACACTTCTTCAGCGTGCCAGTGGCATTCAAAGGTGAGCATTTGCCCACTGAAGTCGGTTACGTCACCGAAATGCAGTCATGCCAAAACCCTGGTGACGAGCACACAGATGAGCACACAGACGAGCACAAGATGAGCTTCCCTGAGACGCTTTCTGAAAGTTTGTGCAGTAATTCTTCGGTTGTGCAAACCCACAGTTTTATCAGTTGTCCATGTGGCTGGTCTCAGCCAATCCCACAGGTGAAGAAGCTGGATGTGGAGGTCCTGGGCTTGCATGGTTACACGTGGTCTGCGGTTGTGAGGCCGGTTGGACGTATGTTTACGTGCTGCTGTGCGGTTTGTTGCTAATGTTACTTTGCTACCTGCCAACTTTACAGGTTTTACTTTTTAATTACTGTTTTATATATATTTTTTTATCAACTTTTTCACCCCGGACGCTTTATCTGAACGTGGTTCATCAGGACCTCCACCAGTCAAAAGCTAAATAGTAACATTAACATGATGCCTTCTAATTGCAGTCGCTGTACTCATAATATACAGGAGAACGATCGCCTTATGGCGAGGATAGCCGTGCTGCAAACCCAGCTTCAGATGCAGTCGTTAGGCAAGGATAATGTAAGTGTAGGAAAGGATGAAACAGTGTCTGTTCCACCAGTAAGTACAGATAGTAGTATAAATCCCCTCACACCTTCCCCGCAGACGGACAATTTTCTCACGGCTTCTGGAGGGAAATGCTGTAGAAATGATCAACCGGTGTCGCTCATTCAGCCGACAGAAACTTTCAACCGGTTCTCCCCATTAAGCAACGGGTCGGAGTCAGAGGCCGAGCCTGGTCTGGTCTCTCCTCCTCCTCCCATTATGGGGTCTGATACGCCGAGGCCTCCCACCATTAGATCTGACAAATTGAAAACTTTAGTCATTGGCAACTCCATTACTCTCAGTATTAGAATTAAAACAAATCATCCAGGGATCTGAATGTTGACCTGTTTAAAGGTCTTACTAACATCGGCTGCGGAGAGCGTGATCACAAAGTCGTCCGGAACAGCTGGTGCTCTCATGCATGTTTCAGTGTTATTTTCCTCAAAGCAAGCATATAAGTAGTTTAGCTCGTCTGGGCAGCTCACTGGGCAGCTCTCAGCTGTGCTTCTTTTGTAGTCTGTAATGGTTTGCAAGCCCTGCCACATCCGACAGGCTTTAGAGCCGGTGTAGTACGATTAAATTTGACGCTTTTCCTGTTTGATGGTTCGTCGGAGGGCATAGCGGGATTTCTTATAAACTTCCGGGTTCGAGTCCCGCTCCTTGAAAGTGGCAGCTCTAGCCTTAAGCTCAGTGAGGATGCTGCCTGTAATCCATGGCTTCTGGTTGGGGTATGTACGTACGGTCACTGTGGGGACGACGTCATCGATGTACTTATTGATGAAGCCAGTGACTGATGTGGTTTACTCCTCAATTCCAATAGGAGGAATCCCGGAACATATTCCAGTCGGTGCTGCAAAACAGTCCTGTAGTTTAGCATCTGCTTCATCTGACCACTTTTTTATTGATCTAGTCACTGGTGCTTCCTGCTTTAATTTTTGCTTGTAAGCAGGAATTAGGATAGAATTATGGTCAGATTTGCCAAATGGAGGGTGAGGGAGAGCTTTGTATGAATCTCTGTGTGTGGAGTAAAGGTGGTAGAGAGTTTTTTTTCCTCCGGTTGTACAGTTAACATGCTGATAGAAATTTGGTAAAACGGATATAAGTTTCCCTTCATTAAAGTCCCCGTCTATTAGGAGCGCTGCTTCTAGGTGAGTGTTTTCTTGATTGCTTATGGCGGAATACAGCTCATTCAGTGCTGTCTTAGTGCCAGCCTCTGACTGTTGTGGCAAACAGCTACGAAAATACAGATGAAAACTCTCTACGTGTAACGCCCAGGCCCGAGATTACAGGCTGGAGCGTTTTGGTTTCGTTTTGGTGTAGGGTTTGTTTGTTCTAGGGTGTCTAGTTCTAAATTGGGAACCATATATATATTTGGGAGTTGCACTTTTGTTTCGTGGGTTATTGATTATGTTTATGTCATGGTTATCGTGTGAAATCAGGTTCTTGTCTTTCGTGTTTAGTTAGGTTTCTTCCGTCGTGGTTAGGTTTAGATCTCTGTGTCCAGTTTAGTAGTTAGCGTTAGGGCTCACGCCTTGTTTCTTCGCTTATTGTTTTGTTCCGTCTCGTCCCGTTTTGTCATTAAATCATGTATTCTGGCTACATCGCTGCGTCTTGGTCTGTCCCCTCAGAAGATAATCGTGACACTACGTAGATAATGTGGTCTACAGCTTATCATGGGATACTCTACTTCAGGCGAGCAATAGCTCGAGACTTCCTTAGATATCATGCACCAGCTGTTATTTACAAAAATACATAGTCTGCCGCCCCTTGTCTTACCAGACACCGCTGTTCTATCCTGCTGGTACAGCGTATAACCAGCCAGCTGTATGTTGATAGTGTCGTCGTTCAGCCACGACTCCGTGAAGCATAAGACATTACAGTTTTGAATGTCCCGTTGGTAGTTTAATTTTCCGAGTAGGTCATCTATTTTATTCTCCAAAGATTGCACGTTTGCTAGCAGAATGGAAGGAAGTTTTATTCCATCGCCTAAGAATTCTCAGAAGGCAGCCCGCCCTCCGGCACCTTTTTCGCCGACTGCTAACGCAAATCACGGGGCAGACTCGTCAAAGGAAAAAAAAGATTCTGCCAGTCCGTGGTGAGTAACCCCAGTCCTGATGTCCAGAAGTTATTTTCGGTCATAAGAGACAGTACATTATGTACAAAATAATAAGAAAAAAAAGTTACAAACAACGCAAATAAACAAACAAAAAAACACAATCAGTTGGGGGCACATAAAACGCCTTCTTCTTACCTGTTGGTGATGTCATTCGGAAACATAATGTTAACTTTCACTGCTATGTGGACGACACACAGCTGTACATGTCGATGAAACATGGTGAAGCCCCAAAATTGCCCTCCCTGGAAGCCTGTGTTTCAGACATAAGGAAATGGATGGCGGCAAACGTTCTACTTTAAAAAAAACAGAGATGCTTGTTCTAGGTCCAAAGAAACAGAGAGATCTCTTGGATCTGACAATTAGTCTTGATGGTTGTACAGTCAGCTCAAATAAAACCGTGAAGGACATCGGCGTTACTCTGGACCCTGATCTCTCTTTTGACGAACATATCAAGACTGTTTCAAGGACAGCTTTTTTTCATCTTCGTAACAGTGCAAAAATCTGAAATGTTCTGACCAAAAATGACGCAGAAAAGTTGATCCATGCTTTTGTCACTTCTAGATTAGCCTACTGCAATGCTTTACTTCCAGCTACCCGGATAAAGTACTAAATAAACTTCAGTTAGTGCTAAACACGGCTGCTAGAATCTTGACTAGAACCCAAAAATGTGATCATATTACTCCAGTGCTAGCCTCTCTATACTGATTTCCTGTTAAGGCTATGGCTGATTTCAAGGTAATACTGCTAACCTACAAAGCATTACATGGGCTTGCTCCTACCTATCTTTCTGATTTGGTCCTGCCGTACATACCTACACGTACACTATGGTCACAAGATGCAGGCCTCGTTATTGTCCCTAGAATTTCTAAGCAAACAGCTGGAGGCAGGGTTTCTCCTATAGAGCTCCATTTTTATGGAATGGTCTGCCTATCCATGGGAGAGACACAGATTCGGTCTCGACCTTTAAGTCTTTATTGAAGACTCATCTCTTCAGTAGGTCCTATGACTGAGTGTAGTCTTGTTCAGGGGTGTGAAGGTGAACGGAAAGGCACTGGAGTGGACGACCGCTCTTGCTGTCTCTGCCTGGCCGGTTCCCTCTCTCCACTGGGATTCTCTGCCTCTAACCCTATTACGGGGATGAGTCACTGGCTTACTGGTGCTCTTCCATTCCATCCCTAGGAGGGTGCGTCACTTGAGTGGTTTGAGTCACTGTCATGAACTTCCTGTCCAGGTTTGGCGCCCCCCTCGGGTTCGTGCCGTGAAATCTTCGTGGGCTATACTCTGCCTTGTCTCAGGTTAGTAAGTTGGTGTTTGAAGATATCTGAGGTGCTGACCTGTCGCACCCTCTACAACCACTGTGATTATTATTATTTGACCCTGCTGGTCATCTATGAACGTTTGAACATCTTGGCCATGTACTGTTATAATCTCCACCCGTCACAGCCAGAAGAGGACTGGCCACCACCAGAGCCTGTTTCCTCTCTAGGTTTATTCCTAGGTTCCTGCCTTTCTAGTGAGTTTTTGCACTGCTTGCTGTTTGGGGTTTTAGGCTGGGTTTAGGCTGATGTAAAAAGGGCTTTATAAATAAATGTGATTGATTGATTACGTCCTCAACACATTATGTCCTCTACTTATCACCTCCTCAACACATTACCTCCTCAACACATTATCTCCTCTACATATCACATCCTCAACACATTACTTCCTCAACACGTCAATGTGATTTCATTACGATATACGCTCACAAAAAAATGATGCCATTGTCACAATCTATCTGTGTGATTTGGGCCTCTTAAGCATACGCCCCATTTTTTCATTTTCACCTAAAATGACATATTCTTGGTACCATTTGAAAGGAAACACTTTGAAGTTGTGGAAATGTGAAAGGAATGTAGGAGAATATAACACAATAGATCTGGTAAAAGATAATACAAAGAAAAAAACAAACGTTCGGTTTTTTTTGTACCATCATCTTTGAAATGAAAGAGAAAGGCCATAATGTATTATTCCAGCCCAAGTGAATGTAGATTATGTCCACTAGATGGCAGCAGTGTATGTGCAAAGCTTTAGACTGATCCAATGAACCGTTGTATTTCTGTTCAACAGTTTGTATTAAGACTGCCCAAATGTACCTAAGTTGTTCATTAATAACTTTTCAAAATTGTGCACTCTCCTCAAACAATAGCATGGTATTCATTGACTGTAATAGCTACTGTAAATTGGAAATGGGAAATGTTCTTGTTACTTACAACCTCATGCTAATCGCATTAGCCTACGTTAGCTCAAACGTCCCGTGGAAGGGACACCAATCCCGAAGAAGTTTTAATTAACAGCAGCGCACGAGGTGACGGTTTTGGAGAGTCTGGCGTGCCCAAAGAAAAATGCCTCCCATTCAGGCCCAGAACATAGGATATGCACATATTTAGTACCATTGGATAGAAAACACTCTGAAGTTTCTAAAAGTGTTAACATTTCGTCTGTGAGTATAACAGAACGGATATAGCAGGCAAAAACCCGAGGAATTTCTGTCCTGGAAAAAGTGGTTTTGACACATTGCCTCATTCGGAACCCCTCCCTTATGAAAATGCCCATATAAGGGCATATGAATGCAGTACCAATTGCTTCCTCTGGATGTCAACAGTCTCAAGAAAGTGTTTTGATTCTTTTTTTGTAGAAGAAGACAAATAAGGAAGTGGCCACACAGATGTCAATAGAAGAAAATGCGCGTTCCCGGCTGGAGCGTTCTGTGGTTTTTTCCTTTCTTATCGCCCAGTTTATATTCCGGTTGAAATATTATACAACATATACATAAAAGTGTTACATTTACAAAGGATACATTTAAAATTATGTTTGATTGTTCTTGGACAAGTTTATAGGTATAAGTTGAACGAGTTCTCTTTACGTTTCAATGGAGGAGTCGACGCTGTATTTTCTCATTATAACGCGCCAACCAAACGGAGATTTATGGATATAATACAACACTTTTTCTAACAAAAGAACCATGGATTGTCTTCTTTGGACACTTGGGAAGCCCTCAGCAGAAGTTCTTCAAAAGGTAATTGATTTGTTTTCGCTGTGAAATGTGTTATGTGTGAACCGTGATGGCTTATGAATTTATGGTAATGGGAAAATATGTGGGGTGCTATCCTCAAACAATCAAATGTGGTGCTTTTGCCGTAAAGCCTTTTTGAAATCTGACAATGCTGTGATATTGCCAAGAAGCAGAGCTTTTGATGACTATGCAACACTTGTATATTAATGCATGTTTAATAATTCAACTTTTGGATTTTGAATTTGGCGCCTTGCATTTCACCGGATAGTGAAATTTAGCACCCCACCTCTCCCTAAGAAGTTAAAATCTAGTTATTAGAATCTAACAGTTACAGTATAACTACTAGAATCGACCTATTAGAATTGACCTATTAGAGTCTACCTATTAAAATCTACCTTTTAGAAACTGTCTATTAGAATGTTCCTATTAGAATCTACATTTTAGAATCTACCTTTAGAATCTACCAATTGACTCAAATTATGTCAATTAGCATATCAGAAGCATATAAAGCCATAACATTTTTCTGGAATTGTCCAAGCTGTTTAGAGGCACAGTCAACTTAGTGTATGTAAACTTCTGACCCACTGGAATTGTGATAAAGTGAACTATAAGTGAAATAATCTGTCTGTAAACGTTTGTTGGAAAAATTACTTTTGCCATGCACAAAGTAGATGTCCTAACAAACTTCCCAAAACAATAGTTTGTTAACTACTTACGGAGTGGTGGGGCGCTAGCTGTGAAATGCAAGGCGCCAAATTCAAAATCCAAAAGTTGAATTCTTAAACATTCATCAATATACAAGTGTTGCATAGTCAAAAGCTCTGCTTCTTGGAAATATCACAGCGTTGTCAGATTTCAAAAGGCTTTACTTAAAGCACAACATTTGATTGTTTGAGGGTAGCACCTCCAATATTTTACCATTAGCATAAATTCATAAACCATCGCGGTTCACACAAAACACATTTCACAGCAAAAACAAATCCCTTACCTTTTGAAGAACTTCTGCTGAGGGCTTCCCAAGTGTCCAACGAAGACATCCAATGGTTCTTTTGTTAGAAAAAGTAATTTATTATATCCATAAATCTCTGTTTGGTTGGCGTTATGATCATAAAATACAGCGCCCACTCGCCATTGAACCGTGAAGAGAACGCTGCTCAACCTATACCTATACACTTGTCCAAGAACAATCAATCATTGATAATGTATCCTTAGGAACACTTTTTGTATATTTACTATAATATTTCAACCGGATAATAAACTGGACGATAGGAAAGGAAAAACCACAGCACGCCAGAAGCCCGTGAACGCGATCCTCTTCTGTTTAAATCCGATGACCAGTTCGAAATTCTTCTTCTATTACCATCCAGAGCAACTATAACATCACCGAACACTGTCTAGAGACTGTTGACATCCAGTGGAAGCAATAGGTACTGCAATCTTTCTCCCAGAAATGGCTGTTTTCAATAGGGAGGTGTTCAAATTGAGGCAATGTGTCAAAAACACTTTTTCCAGGACAGAAATTCCTCGGGTTTTCGCCTGCTATATCCATTCTGTTATACTCACAGACATTATGTTAACACTTTTAGAAACTTCAGAGTGTTTCCTATCCAATAGTACTAATTATGTGCATATCCTATTTTCTGGGCCTGAGTGGGAGGCATTTTACTTTGGGCACGCCAGAATCTCCAAAACCGTCACCTCGGGAGCCGCTCCCTAAGAAGTTAACAAGAAATTTGTGGTGGTTGAAAAACAAGTTTTAATGACTCCAAGTGTATGTAAACTTCCGACTTCAACTGTAGCTATTAGAATCAAAAAAATTGAATCTACCGTTTAGAATCTTCCTATAAGAATGTACCTATTAGAATATAGCTATTATAATCTACCTATTAGCAACTATCTACAGTGGCTTGCGAGAGTATTCACCCCCTTGGCATTTTTCCTATTTTGTTGCCTTACAACCTGGAATTAAAATAGATTTTTGGGGTATTTTGCATCATTTGATTTAAACAACTTGCCTACCACTTTGAAGATTCAAAATATTTTGGGGGGTGAAACAAACAAGAAATAAGACAAAAGAAATTGAAAACTTGAGCGTGCATAACTATTCGCACCCCCAAAGTCAATACTTTGCAGCAATTACAGCTGCAAGTCTCTTGGGGTATGTCTCTATAAGCTTGGCACATCTAGCCACTGGGATTTTTGCCCATTCTTCAAGGCAATATTTCTCCAGCTCCTTCAAGTTAGATGGGTTCCGCTGGTGTACTGCAATCTTTAAGTCATACCATAGATTCTCAATTGGATTGAGGTCTGGGCTTTGACTTGGCCATTCCAAGACATTTAAATGTTTCCCCTTAAACCACTTGAGTGTTGCTTTAGCAGTATGCTTCGGGTTATTGTCCTGCTGGGCTGGAAGATGAACCTTCATCCCAGTCTCAAATCTCTGGAAGACTGAAACAGGTTTACTCAAGAATATCCCTGTATTTAGCGGCATTGTTACGGATACAGGTATCCTGTGTGTTTGTTTTCTCTCCTTCTGCCCTACTCACAGGTGTCACTCATCAGCCGTCATCAATCCCCAATCAGTCCCAATCAGAAGACACACCTGCTCCTTTTCCCTTACCCAATCACATCCCCTTTCCCTTGGTTTAAAACCCCAGTCAGTTATCTCTCTCTCTAGCTTGTTCTTGGTATGTAGCACTCTTGCTTTGTAACTGACTTTTGTGTATGCATTGCGCCCATCATTGCTTCAATTCTGACCAGTTTCCCAGTCCCTGCCGATGAAAAAACATCCCCACAGCATGATGCTGCCACCACCATGCTTCACTGTGGGGATGGTGTTCTCTGGGTGATGAGAGTTGTTGGGTTTACGCCAGACATAGCATTGTCCTTGATGGCCAAAAAGCTAAATTTTAGTCTAATCTGACCTGAGTACCTTCTTCCATATGTTTGGGGAGTCTCCCACATGCCTTTTGGCGAACACCAAACATGTTTGCTTATTCATTTCTTTAAGCAATGGATTTTTTCTAGCCACTCTGTGGAGTGTACGGCTTAAAGTGGTCCTATGGACAAATAATCCAATCTCTGCTGTGGAGCATAGCAGCTCCTTCATCTTTGGTCTATTTGTTGCCTCTCTGATTAATGCCCTCCTCGCCTGATCCTTGAGTTTTGGTGGGTGGCCCTCTCTTGGCAGGTATGTTGTGGTGCAATATTACTTCAATGTTTTAATAATGGATTTAATGGTGCTCTGTGGGTCATGCAAAGTTAGTAGAATTTGCCTATTAGAATCTAATAATTAGAATCTACCTTATAGAATCTACCTTTTAGAATCTTCCTATAAGATTGTACCTATTAGAATCTAGCTATTTGAATCTAGATATTACAATATTCCTATTAGAATATTCATATTATATTCTCCCTATTAGAATCTACCTATTTGAAGCTACCTATTTGAATCTACTTATTAGAATCTAGCTAACATAATCTAGATATTACCATATTCCTATTAGAATATTCATATTATATTCTCCCTATTAGAATCTACCTATTAGAATCTACCTATTAGAGTCTAGCTACTACAATTGTCCTATTATTGTCTACCTATTAGAATCCACCTATCAGAACTTTTGTCCTGTTAGAATCTAGCTACTATAATCTAGCTATTATAACCTACCAATTAGAATCTACTTATTATAATTTACTTATGATTACATACCTATTATAATCTACCTATTAGAATATTCCTATTATATTCTAGCTATTATAATATTCCTATTATAATCTAGCTATTAGAATCTATCTATTAGAATCTACCTATTAGAATCTACCAATTAGACTTGTCATATTAGAATCTACAAATTAGACTTGTCATATTAGAATCTAGCAATTAGAATCTACCTGTTAGATTTTAAGTAGTAGAAATTACCTATTAGAATCTAACAATTATAATCTATCTATTAGTCTACCTATTAGAATCTACCTATTAGAATCTTCCTTTTAGAATATACCTATTACAATTTTGCTATTATAACCAATTAGAATCTATATATTAGAATCTACAAATTAGACTTGTCATATTAGAATCTAGCAATTAGAATCTACCTGTTAGATTTTAAGTAGTAGAATTTACCTATTAGAATCTAACAATTATAATCTATCTATTAGAGTCTACCTATTAGAATCTACCTATTAGAATATTCCTATTAGAATCTATCTATTAGAATCTAGCTATTAGAATATATTCTGTTCAATTAGAAAACCTGCAAAGCCTCTCTTATCTGAAGCATTTCCCAGAAGGTTTTTGATGCAATATAATACTGCATTACACAACCAAACAAGCTTTTGATGTAATAGACAAAAAAACATCAAAACCTAAATGTTTATTAGGAAGTGTTAATTAAACTGACAAGAGGTTTGGCTGTCATCGGGATGGAAACTGCCACACGCAGCTCACCAGGCAGTACATTGTATTATTGTTGTGTTAATGACATTCCACACCTCCATAAAACACCCGGCTGTCAAAGACTCTGACCGCAGCGCAGCATGAATCAGAACAGTCATTAAGGCTGTTATTTTATGATGCTGTGAAAGGAGATAAGATATCTGTGGAATCTGCAATCTATTAGAGTCCAATTAGAGTGTTGTTTGTTTTCTATTAGTGTCCTGTCTGTTTTATATTAGATTCCTATTAGAGTCCTGTTTGTTTTCTTTTAAGGTTCTGTCTGTTGTCTATTAGATTCCTGTTTGTTTTCTAACAGTCATGTCTGTTGTCTATTAGATTCCTGTCTGTTTTCTAACAGTCATGTCTGTTGTCTATTAGATTCCTGTCTGTTTTCTAACAGTCATGTCTGTTGTCTATTAGATTCCTGTCTGTTTTCTAACAGTCATGTCTGTTGTCTATTAGAGTCATGTCCGTTTTCTTACAGAGTCCGGTCTGTTTTCTATTAGGGTCCTGGCTTTTTCTATTTTATTTATTTTACAGGGACAGTGCACATTAATCAACATCAATATTACAGTATTGCAAGATCCATGTAAATGTGCCCGGGGTTAGACAAGAACTAATTTGCACCGATAGTCCCTGGGCAGATAAGAGCAATTACACAGCCACAATGCGATTAAAAAATGCTCACCAAAAACGATGGAAAATTATAATTTTTGTTAATATCCAATACAATGTGATTATAACAGCAATAAACTATTCATTATAAAAACACTGTCATAAGCGGTAATCTTACACATGATGAGCCACAGATAACTTGTGTGTACAGTTTTAGATCGATTTTTGCCATGATTTAAATGTATCTAAAATGCAATAGTCAGTGCAGTTTCTCAAGGACTCTATTTCTCCCGTCTCTTTTTTACTAGAGCCTTGTCTGTTTTCTACTAAAGCCCTGTCTGTTTTCTACTAGAGCCCTGTCTGTTTTCTATTAGAGCCTTGTCTGTTTTCTACTAAAGCCCTGTCTGTTTTCTACTAGAGCCCTGTCTGTTTTCTATTAGAGCCCTGTCTGTTTTCTATTAGAGCCCTGTCTGTTTTCTATTAGAGCCTTGTCTGTTTTCTATTAGAGCCTTGTCTGTTTTCTATTAGAGCCCTGTCTGTTTTCTTTTAGAGCCCTGTCTGTTTTCTATTAGAGTCCTTTATGTTTTCTATTGGAGTCCTTTATGTTTTCTATTGGTCCTTTATGTTTTCTATTGGAGTCATTTATGTTTTCTATTAGAGTCCTTTATGTTTTCTATTAGAGTCCTTTATGTTTTATATTGGAGTCCTTTATGTTTTCTATTAGAGTCCTTTATGTTTTCTATTGGAGTCCTTTATGTTTTCTATTGGAGTCCTTTATGTTTTCTATTAGAGTCCTTTATGTTTTCTATTGGTCCTTTATGTTTTCTATTAGAGTCCTTTATGTTTTCTATTAGAGTCCTTTATGTTTTCTATTAGTCCTTTATGTTTTCTATTAGAGTCCTTTATGTTTTCTATTAGAGTCCTTTATGTTTTCTATTAGTCCTTTATGTTTTCTATTAGAGTCCTTTATGTTTTCTATTAGTCCTTTATGTTTTCTATTAGAGTCCTTTATGTTTTCTATTAGAGTCCTTTATGTTTTCTATTAGTCCTTTATGTTTTCTATTAGAGTCCTTTATGTTTTCTATTAGTCCTTTATGTTTTCTATTAGAGTCCTTTATGTTTTATATTGGAGTCCTTTATGTTTTCTATTGGTCCTTTATGTTTTCTATTAGAGTCCTTTATGTTTTCTATTAGAGTCCTTTATGTTTTCTATTGGTCCCATTTATGTTTTCTATTAGAGTCCTTTATGTTTTCTATTGGAGTCCTTTATGTTTTCTATTGGTCCTTTATGTTTTCTATTAGAGTCCTTTATGTTTTCTATTGGTCCTTTATGTTTTCTATTGAGTCATTTATGTTTTCTATTAGAGTCCTTTATGTTTTCTATTAGAGTCCTTTATGTTTTATATTGGAGTCCTTTATGTTTTCTATTAGAGTCCTTTATGTTTTCTATTGGAGTCCTTTATGTTTTCTATTGGAGTCCTTTATGTTTTCTATTAGAGTCCTTTATGTTTTCTATTGGTCCTTTATGTTTTCTATTAGAGTCCTTTATGTTTTCTATTAGTCCTTTATGTTTTCTATTAGAGTCCTTTATGTTTTCTATTGGAGTCCTTTATGTTTTCTATTAGAGTCCTTTATGTTTTATATTGGAGTCCTGTTTGGTTTATGTTAATCCTGACTGTTCTCTGGCTGTTTGCCACACTCTGCTATCTGTTCATTAGATAGTCAGTGAGAGATTGTCGACCACCTGGCAGGCTCAGGGAATGAGGGAGGGAACGTTGTGGGTGTTCTGCTCTGTCTGTCTGTCTGTCTGTGTGTTGCGCAGTGTAATATGGTGCATTGTAGTGCAGTGTGGTGCAGTACATATCTGCATCCCAAATGGCACCCTATTTAGTGCACTACTTTTGACCAGGGCCCATAGGGAATAAAATGAATATTCCACATAGGGCTCTGGTCAAAAGTAGTGTACAACGTAGGGAATAGGGCCCCGTTTGGGATGCATTCATTGTATTGTATAACCAAAAGCTGTGGTTGGATTCTTTTTCCACTTGAGCTGTCAACCAGGAGAACAGAGGAGGCAGAGAAAGATCATGAATTCACTTCATTTAATCAGGATGACGGGTTTTTCACAATAAATTTGACAACTTAAATAAATGACTGAGGTAATACAAGGCAGACGGTCTGAATATACTGTTGTGTTAGCTGGCACTGTAATACTATGTGTGCTGATGGGCTGATTTTAGTTCTTAGTATAATGTGAAAACATTCATATTAACAAAGTATTTTAGGGTTATAGCTATGTGATATGTGTGTGTGTGTGTGTTTGTGTGTGTGTGTTTTTGTGTGTGTGCCTGTTTGTGTGTGTGTGTGGGACAGGGTGGTAATTTAAAGCTGCATTAGGACCTTTTATACTGATGCCATATTGTCAACACGGCCTGTAAACCCTCCTCCTCCACTCCTCTTTCACTCTGTTCATTCTTCACTCCGTTCCTTTTTATTTGTTCTAATCCCAGGGCTGGCTGGGTCTTGCCTGGTTTCAAAGGGTAATAGACACCTCACCTGTAATTTACTGGGTTCACCTGCCTTTGATGTCTGAGAGAGAGAGGGAGGCTGCTGGGGTTTGGATGTGGGGAAAAAAAGGAACGGAGATGATGTCTGAGAGAGAGGGGGAGGCTGCTGGGGATTGGATGTGGAGGCTGCAGGGGATTGGATGTGGGGGCTGCTGGCAGTTGAATGTGGGGGCTGCTGGGGGTTAGATGTGGGGCTGCTGGGGTTGGGATGTGGGGCTGCTGGGGGTTGGATGTGGGGGCTGCTGGGGGTTGGGATGTGGGAGCTGCTGGGGGTTAGATGTGGGGTCTGCTGGGGTTGGGATGTGGGGCTGCTGGGGTTGGGATGTGGGGCTGCTGGGGGTTGGATGTGGAGGCTGCTGGGGGTTAGATGTGGGGGCTGCTGGGGTTGGGATATGGGGGCTGCTGGGGGTTGGATGTGGGGCTGCTGGGGGTTGGGATGTGGGGGCTGCTGGGGGTTGGATGTGGGGCTGCTGGGGCTGGATGTGGGGCTGCTGGGGGTTGGATGTGGGGCTGCTGGGGGTTTGGATGTGGGGGCTGCTGGGGGTTGGGATGTGGGGGCTGCTGGGGGTTGGGATGTGGGGGTCTGCTGGGGGGTTGGGATGTGGGGGCTGCTGGGGGTTTGGATGTGGGGGCTGCTGGGGGTTGGGATGTGGGGGCTGCTGGGGGCTGGGATGTGGGGCTGCTGGGGTTGGATGTAGGGCTGCTGGGGTTTGGATGTGGGGGCTGCTGGGGTTGGGATGTGGGGGCTGCGTGTGTGTGTGTGTGTGTGTGTGTGTGTGTGTGTGTGTGTGTGTGTGTGTGTGTGTGTGTGTGTGTGTGTGTGTGTGTGTGTGTGTGTGTGTGTGTGTGTGTGTGTGTGTGTGTGTGTGTGTGAATGTGTGTGCGTGTGTATGTGATGGTGTCAGAGAACTAGTGCTTTTCAATGGGGTTTCTCCATGAACTGGTGAATATCTTTAAACTAGAAAGGTTCTGCTGTTTCACCTTCATTAAATAAGAGACATGATCATCAGGGATATATAGGGGACATGATGATCAGGGTTATATAGTAGACATGATGATCAGGGTTATATAGGAGACATGATCATCAGGGATATATAGGAGACATGATCATCAGGGATATATAGGGGACATGATGATCAGGGTTATATAGGAGACATGATCATCAGGGATATATAGGAGACATGATCATCAGGGATATATAGGGGACATGATGATCAGGGTTATATAGGAGACATGATCATCAGGGATATATAGGTGACATGATCATCAGGGATATATAGGGGACATGATCATCAGGGTTATATAGGAGACAGGATGATCAGGGTTATATAGGAGACATGATGATCAGGGATAGAGGGTTATATATTAGACATGATAATCAGGGATATATAGGAGACATGATGATCAGGGATATATAGGAGACATGATGATCAGGGATAGAGGGTTATATAGGAGACATGATGATCAGGGTTATATATTAGACATGATGATCAGGGATATATAGGAGACATGAGGATCAGGGTTATATAAGAGACATGATGATCAGGGATAGAGGGATATATAGGAGACATGATGATCAGGGTTATATATTAGACATGATGATCAGGGTTATATAGGAGACAGGATGATCAGGGTTATATAGGAGACATGATGATCATGGTTATATATTAGACATGAGGATCAGGGATATATAGGAGACATGATGATCAGGGTTATATAGGAGACATGATGATCAGGGATAGAGGGTTATATATTAGACAAGATGATCAGGGATATATAGGAGACATGATGATAAGGGTTGTATAGGAGACATGATGATCAGGGTTATATATTAGACATGATAATCAGCGTTATATAGGAGACATGATGATCAGGGTTATATAGGAGACATGATGATCAGGGTTATATATTAGACATGATAATCAGCGTTATATAGGAGACATGATCATCAGGGATATATAGGAGACATGATCATCAGGGATATATAGGGGACATGATGATCAGGGTTATATAGGAGACAGGATGATCAGGGTTATATAGGAGAAAGGATGATCAGGGTAATATAGGAGACATGATGATCAGGGTTATATATTAGACATGAGGATCAGGGATATATAGGAGACATGATGATCAGGGTTATATAGGAGACAGGATGATCAGGGTTATATAGGAGACAGGATGATCAGGGTAATATAGGAGACATGATGATCAGGGTTATATATTAGACATGAGGATCAGGGATATATAGGAGACATGATGATCAGGGTTATATAGGAGACATGATGATCAGGGATAGAGGGTTATATATTAGACATGATGATCAGGGATATATAGAAGACATGATGATCAGGGTTGTATAGGAGACATGATGATCAGGGTTATATATTAGATATGATAATCAGCGTTATATAAGAGACATGATCATCAGGGATATATAGGAGACATGATCATCAGGGATATATAGGGGACATGATGATCACGGTTATATAGGAGACAGGATGATCAGGGTTTTATAGGAGACAGGATGATCAGGGTTATATAGGAGACATGATGATCAGGTTTATCAAGGAGACATGTTGATCAGGGTTATCAAGGAGACATGATGATCAGAGTTATATATTAGACATGATGATCAGGGTTATATAGGAGACATGATGATCAGGGTTATATAAGAGACATGATGATCAGGGATAGAGGGTTATATAGGAGACATGATGATCAGGGTTGTATATGAGACATGATGATCAGGGATATATAGGAGACATGATGATCAAGGTTATATATTAGACATGATGATCAGGGTTATGTAGGATACATGATGATCAGGGATAGAGGGTTATATAGGAGACTTGATGATCAGGGTTATATAGGAGACATGATGATCAGGGTTTTATAGGAGATATGATGATCAGGGATAGAGGGTTATATAGGAGACATGATGATCAGGGTTATATAGGAGACATGATCATCAGTTTTATATTGGAGACATGATGATCATGGATATATAGGAGACATGATGATCAGGGATAGAGGGTTATATAGGATACATGATGATCAGGGTTATATATTAGACATGATGATCAGGGATATATAGGAGACATGATGATTAGCGTTATATAAGAGAAATGATGATCAGGGATATATAGGAGAAATGATCATCAGGGATATATAGGAGACATGATCATCAGGGTTATATAGGAGACACGATCACCAGGGTTATATAGGAGACTTGGTGATCAGGGTTATATAAGAGACATGATGATCAGGGATAGAGGGTTATATAGGAGACATGATGATCAGGGTTGTATATGAGACATGATGATCAGGGATATATAGGAGACATGATGATCAAGGTTATATATTAGACATGATGATCAGGTTTATGTAGGATACATGATGATCAGGGATAGAGGGTTATATAGGAGACTTGATGATCAGGGTTATATAGGAGACATGATGATCAGGGTTTTATAGGAGATATGATGATCAGGGTTATATAGGAGACATGATGATCAGGGTTATATAGGAGACATGATGATCAGTTTTATATTGGAGACATGATGATCATGGATATATAGGAGACAAGATGATAAGGGATAGAGGGTTATATAGGATACATGATGATCAGGGTTATATATTAGACATGATGATCAGGGATATATAGGAGACATGATGATTAGCGTTATATAAGAGAAATGATGATCAGGGATATATAGGAGAAATGATCATCAGGGATATATAGGAGACATGATCATCAGGGTTATATAGGAGACACGATCACCAGGGTTATATAGGAGACTTGATGATCAGGGTTATATAGGAGACATGATGATCAGGGTTTTATAGGAGATATGATGATCAGGGATAGAGTGTTATATAGGAGACATGATGATCAGGGTTATATAGGAGACATGATCATCAGTTTTATATTGGAGACATGATGATCATGGATATATAGGAGACATGATGATCAGGGATATATATTAGACATGATGATTTGTGATATATAGGAGACATGATGATCAGGGTTATATAGGAGAAATGATGATCAGGGATAGAGGGTTATATAGGATACATGATGATCAGGGTTATATATTAGACATGATGATCAGGGATATATAGGAGACATGATGATTAGCGTTAAATAAGAGAAATGATGATCAGGGATATATAGGAGAAATGATCATCAGGGATATATAGGAGACATGATCATCAGGGTTATATAGGAGACACGATCACCAGGGTTATATAGGAGACATGATGATCAGCGTTATATAAGATAAATGATGATCAGGGATATATAGGAGAAATGATCATCAGGGATATATAGGAGACATGATCATCAGGGTTATATAGGAGACTTGATGATCAGGGATATATAGGAGACATGATGATCAGGGTTTTATAGGAGATATGATGATCAGGGATAGAGTGTTATATAGGAGACATGATGATCAGGGTTATATAGGAGACATGATCATCAGTTTTATATTGGAGACATGATGATCATGGATATATAGGAGACATGATGATCAGGGATATATATTAGACATGATGATCTGTGATATATAGGAGACATGATGATCAGGGTTATATAGGAGACATGATGATCAGGGATAGAGGGTTATATAGGATACATGATGATCAGGGTTATATATTAGACATGACAATCAGGGATATATAGGAGACATGATGATTAGCGTTAAATAAGAGAAATGATGATCATGGATATATAGGAGACATGATGATCAGGGATAGAGGGTTATATAGGATACATGATGATCAGGGTTATATATTAGACATGATAATCAGCGTTATATAGGAGACATGATCATCAGGGATATATAGGAGACATGATCATCAGGGATATATAGGGGACATGATGATCACGGTTATATAGGAGACAGGATGATCAGGGTTTTATAGGAGACAGGATGATCAGGGTTATATAGGCGACATGATGATCAGGTTTATCAAGGAGACATGTTGATCAGGGTTATCAAGGAGACATGATGATCAGAGTTATATATTAGACATGATGATCAGGGTTATATAGGAGACATGATGATCAGGGTTATATAAGAGACATGATGATCAGGGATAGAGGGTTATATAGGAGACATGATGATCAGGGTTGTATATGAGACATGATGATCAGGGATATATAGGAGACATGATGATCAAGGTTATATATTAGACATGATGATCAGGGTTATGTAGGATACATGATGATCAGGGATAGAGGGTTATATAGGAGACATGATGATCAGGGTTATATAGGAGACATGATCATCAGTTTTATATTGGAGACATGATGATCATGGATATATAGGAGACATGATGATCAGGGATAGAGGGTTATATAGGATACATGATGATCAGGGTTATATATTAGACATGATGATCAGGGATATATAGGAGACATGATGATTAGCGTTATATAAGAGAAATGATGATCAGGGATATGTAGGAGAAATGATCATCAGGGATATATAGGAGACATGATCATCAGGGTTATATAGGAGACACGATCACCAGGGTTATATAGGAGACTTGATGATCAGGGTTATATAGGAGACATGATGATCAGGGTTTTATAGGAGATATGATGATCAGGGTTATATAGGAGACATGATGATCAGGGTTATATAGGAGACATGATCATCAGTTTTATATTGGAGACATGATGATCATGGATATATAGGAGACATGATGATCAGGGATATATATTAGACATGATGATTTGTGATATATAGGAGACATGATGATCAGGGTTATATAGGAGACATGATGATCAGGGATAGAGGGTTATATAGGATACATGATGATCAGGGTTATATATTAGACATGATGATCAGGGATATATAGGAGACATGATGATTAGCGTTAAATAAGAGAAATGATGATCAGGGATATATAGGAGAAATGATCATCAGGGATATATAGGAGACATGATCATCAGGGTTATATAGGAGACACGATCACCAGGGTTATATAGGAGACTTGATGATCAGGGTTATATAGGAGACATGATGATCAGGGTTTTATAGGAGATATGATGATCAGGGATAGAGTGTTCTATAGGAGACATGATGATCAGGGTTATATAGGAGACATGATCATCAGTTTTATATTGGAGACATGATGATCATGGATATATAGGAGACATGATGATCAGGGATATATATTAGACATGATGATTTGTGATATATTGGAGACATGATGATCAGGGTTATATAGGAGACATGATGATCAGGGATAGAGGGTTATATAGGATACATGATGATCAGGGTTATATATTAGACATGATGATCAGGGATATATAGGAGACATGATGATTAGCGTTAAATAAGAGAAATGATGATCAGAGATATATAGGAGAAATGATCATCAGGGATATGTAGGAGACATGATCATCAGGGTTATATAGGAGACACGATCACCAGGGTTATATAGGAGACATGATGATCAGCGTTATATAAGATAAATGATGATCAGGGATATATAGGAGAAATGATCATCAGGGATATATAGGAGACATGATCATCAGGGTTATATAGGAGACACGATCACCAGGGTTATATAGGAGACTTGATGATCAGGGATATATAGGAGACATGATGATCAGGGTTTTATAGGAGATATGATGATCAGGGATAGAGTGTTATATAGGAGACATGATGATCAGGGTTATATAGGAGACATGATCATCAGTTTTATATTGGAGACATGATGATCATGGATATATAGGAGACATGATGATCAGGGATATATATTAGACATGATGATCTGTGATATATAGGAGACATGATGATCAGGGTTATATAGGAGACATGATGATCAGGGATAGAGGGTTATATAGGATACATGATGATCAGGGTTATATTTTAGACATGACAATCAGGGATATATAGGAGACATGATGATTAGCGTTAAATAAGAGAAATGATGATCATGGATATATAGGAGACATGATGATCAGGGATAGAGGGTTATATAGGATACATGATGATCAGGGTTATATATTAGACATGATAATCAGCGTTATATAGGAGACATGATCATCAGGGATATATAGGAGACATGATCATCAGGGATATATAGGGGACATGATGATCACGGTTATATAGGAGACAGGATGATCAGGGTTTTATAGGAGACAGGATGATCAGGGTTATATAGGCGACATGATGATCAGGTTTATCAAGGAGACATGTTGATCAGGGTTATCAAGGAGACATGATGATCAGAGTTATATATTAGACATGATGATCAGGGTTATATAGGAGACATGATGATCAGGGTTATATAAGAGACATGATGATCAGGGATAGAGGGTTATATAGGAGACATGATGATCAGGGTTGTATATGAGACATGATGATCAGGGATATATAGGAGACATGATGATCAAGGTTATATATTAGACATGATGATCAGGGTTATGTAGGATACATGATGATCAGGGATAGAGGGTTATATAGGAGACTTGATGATCAGGGTTATATAGGAGACATGATGATCAGGGTTTTATAGGAGATATGATGATCAGGGATAGAGGGTTATATAGGAGACATGATGATCAGGGTTATATAGGAGACATGATCATCAGTTTTATATTGGAGACATGATGATCATGGATATATAGGAGACATGATGATCAGGGATAGAGGGTTATATAGGATACATGATGATCAGGGTTATATATTAGACATGATGATCAGGGATATATAGGAGACATGATGATTAGCGTTATATAAGAGAAATGATGATCAGGGATATATAGGAGAAATGATCATCAGGGATATATAGGAGACATGATCATCAGGGTTATATAGGAGACACGATCACCAGGGTTATATAGGAGACTTGATGATCAGGGTTATATAGGAGACATGATGATCAGGGTTTTATAGGAGATATGATGATCAGGGATAGAGAGTTATATAGGAGACATGATGATCAGGGTTATATAGGAGACATGATCATCAGTTTTATATTGGAGACATGATGATCATGGATATATAGGAGACATGATGATCAGGGATATATATTAGACATGATGATTTGTGATATATAGGAGACATGATGATCAGGGTTATATAGGAGACATGATGATCAGGGATAGAGGGTTATATAGGATACATGATGATCAGGGTTATATATTAGACATGATGATCAGGGATATATAGGAGACATGATGATTAGCGTTAAATAAGAGAAATGATGATCAGGGATATATAGGAGAAATGATCATCAGGGATATATAGGAGACATGATCATCAGGGTTATATAGGAGACACGATCACCAGGGTTATATAGGAGACATGATGATCAGCGTTATATAAGATAAATGATGATCAGGGATATATAGGAGAAATGATCATCAGGGATATATAGGAG
The DNA here is from genome assembly GCA_030435695.1 of Brachymystax lenok tsinlingensis. Classification (NCBI taxonomy): domain Eukaryota; kingdom Metazoa; phylum Chordata; class Actinopteri; order Salmoniformes; family Salmonidae; genus Brachymystax; species Brachymystax lenok. The sequence goes on from CM059808.1 coordinate 41,834,017, forward strand.
ACATGATCATCAGGGTTATATAGGAGACACGATCACCAGGGTTATATAGGAGACTTGATGATCAGGGATATATAGGAGACATGATGATCAGGGTTTTATAGGAGATATGATGATCAGGGATAGAGTGTTATATAGGAGACATGATGATCAGGGTTATATAGGAGACATGATCATCAGTTTTATATTGGAGACATGATGATCATGGATATATAGGAGACATGATGATCAGGGATATATATTAGACATGATGATCTGTGATATATAGGAGACATGATGATCAGGGTTATATAGGAGACATGATGATCAGGGATAGAGGGTTATATAGGATACATGATGATCAGGGTTATATATTAGACATGACAATCAGGGATATATAGGAGACATGATGATTAGCGTTAAATAAGAGAAATGATGATCAGGGATATATAGGAGAAATGATCATCAGGGATATATAGGAGACATGATCATCAGGGTTATATAGGAAACACGATCCCCAGGGTTATATAGGAGACATGATGATCAGGGTTATATAGGAGAAATGATTATCAGGGATATATAGGAGACATGATGATCAGGGTTATATATTAGACATGATGATCAGGGATATATAGGAGACATGATGATCAGGGATATATAGGAGACATGATCATCAGGGTTATATAGGAGACACGATCACCAGGGTTATATAGGAGACATGATGATCAGCGTTATATAAGAGAAATGATGATCAGGGATATATAGGAGAAATGATCATCAGGGATATATAGGAGACATGATCATCAGGGTTATATAGGAGACACGATCACCAGGGTTATATAGGAGACTTGATGATCAGGGATATATAGGAGACATGATGATCAGGGTTTTATAGGAGATATGATGATCAGGGATAGAGTGTTATATAGGAGACATGATGATCAGGGTTATATAGGAGACATGATCATCAGTTTTATATTGGAGACATGATGATCATGGATATATAGGAGACATGATGATCAGGGTTATATTTTAGACATGATGATCAGGGATATATAGGAGACATGATGATCAGGGATATATAGGAGACATGATCATCAGGGTTATATAGGAGACACGATCACCAGGGTTATATAGGAGACATGATGATCAGCGTTATATAAGAGAAATGATGATCAGGGATATATAGGAGAAATGATCATCAGGGTTATATAGGAGACATGATGATCAGGGTTATATAGGAGACTTGATGATCAGGGTTATATAGGAGACATGATGATCAGGGTTTATAGGAGACATGATGATCAGGGATAGAGGTTATATAGGAGACATGATGATCAGGGTTATATAGGAGACATGATCATCAGTGTTATATAGGAGACATGATCATCAGGGTTGTATAGAAGACATGATGATCAGGGATATATATTAGACATGATGATCAGGGTTATATAGGAGACATGATGATCAGGGTTATATAGAGACATGATGATCAGGGATAGAGGGTTATATAGGATACATGATGATCAGGGTTATATATTAGACATGATGATCAGGATATATAGCAGACATGATGATTAGTTATATAGAGACATGATGATCAGGGATATATAGGAGACATGATGATCATCAGGGATATATAGGAGACATGATGATCAGGGTTATATAGGAGACATGATCACCAGGGTTATATAGGAGACATGATGATCAGGGTTATATAGGAGACATGATGATCAGGGATATATAGGAGACATGATGATCAGGGATATATAGGGGACATGATGATCACGGTTATATAGGAGACAGGATGATCAGGGTTTTATAGGAGACAGGATGATCAGGGTTATATAGGAGACATGATGATCAGGTTTATCAAGGAGACATGTTGATCAGGGTTATCAATGAGACATGATGATCAGAGTTATATATTAGACATGATGATCAGGGTTATATAGGAGACATGATGATCAGGGTTATATAAGAGACATGATGATCAGGGATAGAGGGTTATATAGGAGACATGATGATCAGGGTTGTATATGAGACATGATGATCAGGGTTATGTAGGATACATGATGATCAGGGATAGAGGGTTATATAGGAGACTTGATGATCAGGGTTATATAGGAGACATGATGATCAGGGTTTTATAGGAGATATGATGATCAGGGATAGAGGGTTATATAGGAGACATGATGATCAGGGTTATATAGGAGACATGATCATCAGTTTTATATTGGAGACATAATGATCATGGATATATAGGAGACATGATGATCAGGGATAGAGGGTTATATAGGATACATGATGATCAGGGTTATATATTAGACATGATGATCAGGGATATATAGGAGACATGATGATTAGCGTTATATAAGAGAAATGATGATCAGGGATATATAGGAGAAATGATCATCAGGGATATATAGGAGACATGATCATCAGGGTTATATAGGAGACACGATCACCAGGGTTATATAGGAGACTTGATGATCAGGGTTATATAGGAGACATGATGATCAGGGTTTTATAGGAGATATGATGATCAGGGATAGAGTGTTATATAGGAGACATGATGATCAGGGTTATATAGGAGACATGATCATCAGTTTTATATTGGAGACATGATGATCATGGATATATAGGAGACATGATGATCAGGGATATATATTAGACATGATGATCTGTGATATATAGGAGACATGATGATCAGGGTTATATAGGAGACATGATGATCAGGAATAGAGGGTTATATAGGATACATGATGATCAGGGTTATATATTAGACATGATGATCAGGGATATATAGGAGACATGATGATTAGCATTAAATAAGAGAAATGATGATCAGGGATATATAGGAGAAATGATCATCAGGGATATATAGGAGACATGATCATCAGGGTTATATAGGAGACACGATCACCAGGGTTATATAGGAGACATGATGATCAGGGTTATATAGGAGACATGATGATCAGGGATATATAGGAGACATGATGATCAGGGATATATAGGGGACATGATGATCACGGTTATATAGGAGACAGGATGATCAGGGTTTTATAGGAGACAGGATGATCAGGGTTATATAGGAGACATGATGATCAGGTTCATCAAGGAGACATGTTGATCAGGGTTATCAATGAGACATGATGATCAGAGTTATATATTAGACATGATGATCAGGGTTATATAGGAGACATGATGATCAGGGTTATATAAGAGACATGATGATCAGGGATAGAGGGTTATATAGGAGACATGATGATCAGGGTTGTATATGAGACATGATGATCAGGGATATATAGGAGACATGATGATCAAGGTTATATATTAGACATGATGATCAGGGTTATGTAGTATACATGATGATCAGGGATAGAGGGTTATATAGGAGACTTGATGATCAGGGTTATATAGGAGACATGATGATCAGGGTTTTATAGGAGATATGATGATCAGGGATAGAGGGTTATATAGGAGACATGATGATCAGGGTTATATAGGAGACATGATCATCAGTTTTATATTGGAGACATGATGATCATGGATATATAGGAGACATGATGATCAGGGATAGAGGGTTATATAGGATACATGATGATCAGGGTTATATATTAGACATGATGATCAGGGATATATAGGAGACATGATGATTAGCGTTATATAAGAGAAATGATGATCAGGGATATATAGGAGAAATGATCATCAGGGATATATAGGAGACATGATCATCAGGGTTATATAGGAGACACGATCACCAGGGTTATATAGGAGACATGATGATCAGCGTTATATAAGATAAATGATGATCAGGGATATATAGGAAAAATGATCATCAGGGATATATAGGAGACATGATCATCAGGGTTATATAGGAGACACGATCACCAGGGTTATATAGGAGACTTGATGATCATGGATATATAGGAGACATGATGATCAGGGATAGAGGGTTATATAGGATACATGATGATCAGGGTTATATATTAGACATGATGATCAGGGATATATAGGAGACATGATGATTAGCGTTAAATAAGAGAAATGATGATCAGGGATATATAGGAGAAATGATCATCAGGGATATATAGGAGACATGATCATCAGGGTTATATAGAGACACGATCACCAGGGTTATATAGGAGACATGATGATCAGCGTTATATAAGATAAATGATGATCAGGGATATATAGGAGAAATGATCATCAGGGATATATAGGAGACATGATCATCAGGGTTATATAGGAGACATGATCACCAGGGTTATATAGGAGACTTGATGATCAGGGATATATAGGAGACATGATGATCAGGGTTTTATAGGAGATATGATGATCAGGGATAGAGTGTTATATAGGAGACATGATGATCAGGGTTATATAGGAGACATGATCATCAGTTTTATATTGGAGACATGATGATCATGGATATATAGGAGACATGATGATCAGGGATATATATTAGACATGATGATCTGTGATATATAGGAGACATGATGATCAGGGTTATATAGGAGACATGATGATCAGGGATAGAGGGTTATATAGGATACATGATGATCAGGGTTATATATTAGACATGACAATCAGGGATATATAGGAGACATGATGATTAGCGTTAAATAAGAGAAATGATGATCAGGGATATATAGGAGAAATGATCATCAGGGATATATAGGAGACATGATCATCAGGGTTATATAGGAAACACGATCACCAGGGTTATATAGGAGACATGATGATCAGGGTTATATAGGAGAAATGATTATCAGGGATATATAGGAGACATGATGATCAGGGTTATATATTAGACATGATGATCAGGGATATATAGGAGACATGATGATCAGGGATATATAGGAGACATGATCATCAGGGTTATATAGGAGACACGATCACCAGGGTTATATAGGAGACATGATGATCAGCGTTATATAAGAGAAATTATGATCAGGGATATATAGGAGAAATGATCATCAGGGATATATAGGAGACATGATCATCAGGGTTATATAGGAGACACGATCACCAGGGTTATATAGGAGACTTGATGATCAGGGATATATAGGAGACATGATGATCAGGGTTTTATAGGAGATATGATGATCAGGGATAGAGTGTTATATAGGAGACATGATGATCAGGGTTATATAGGAGACATGATCATCAGTTTTATATTGGAGACATGATGATCATGGATATATAGGAGACATGATGATCAGGGATATATATTAGACATGATGATCTGTGATATATAGGAGACATGATGATCAGGGTTATATAGGAGACATGATGATCAGGGATAGAGGGTTATATAGGATACATGATGATCAGGGTTATATATTAGACATGATGATCAGGGATATATAGGAGACATGATGATTAGCATTAAATAAGAGAAATGATGATCAGGGATATATAGGAGAAATGATCATCAGGGATATATAGGAGACATGATCATCAGGGTTATATAGGAGACACGATCACCAGGGTTATATAGGAGACATGATGATCAGGGTTATATAGGAGACATGATGATCAGGGATATATAGGAGACATGATGATCAGGGATATATAGGAGACATGATGATCAGGGATATATAGGAGACATGATGATCAGGGTTATATAGGAGACATGATGATCAGGGTTATATAGGAGACATGATGATCAGGGTTCTAAATTAGACATGATGATCAGGGTTATATAGGAGACATGATGATCAGGGTTATATATTAGACATGATGATCAGGGTTGTATAGGAGACATGATGATCAGGGATAGAGGAATAAATAGGAGACATGATGATCAGGGTTATATATTAGACATGATGATCAGGGTTATATTTTAGACATGATGATCAGTGTTATATAGGAGACATGATGATCAGGGATAGAGGGTTATATAGGAGACATGATGATCAGGGTTGTATATTAGACATGATGATCAGGGTTATATAGGTGACATGATGATCAGGGATAGAGGGTTATATAGGAGACATGATGATCAGGGATATATATTAGACATGATGATCTGGGATATATAGGAGACATGATGATTAGCGTTATATAAGAGAAATGATGATCAGGGATATATAGGAGAAATGATCATCAGGGATATATAGGAGACATGATCATCAGGGTTATATAGGAGACATGATGATCAGGTTATATAGGAGACTTGATGATCAGGGTTATATAGGAGACATGATGATCAGGGTTTTATAGGAGATATGATGATCAGGGATAGAGTGTTATATAGGAGACATGATGATCAGGGTTATATAGGAGACATGATGATCAGGGTTATATAGGAGACATGATGATCAGGGTTATATAGGAGACATGATGATCAGGGTTATATAGGAGACATGATGATCAGGGATATATAGGAGACATGATGATCAGGGTTATATATTAGACATGATGATCAGGGATATATATGAGACATGATGATCAGGTTATATAGGAGACATGATGATCAGGGTTATATAGGAGACATGATGATCAGGGATATATAGGAGACATGATGATCAGGGATATATAGGAGACATGATCATCAGGGTTATATAGGAGACATGATCACCAGGGTTATATAGGAGACATGATGATCAGGGTTATATAAGAGAAATGATGATCAGGGATATATAGGAGAAATGATCATCAGGGATATATAGGAGACATGATGATCAGGGTTATATAGGAGACATGATCACCAGGGTTATATAGGAGACTTGATGATCAGGGATATATAGGAGACATGATGATCAGGGTTTTATAGGAGATATGATGATCAGGGATAGAGTGTTATATAGGAGACATGATGATCAGGGTTATATAGGAGACATGATCATCAGTTTTATATTGGAGACATGATGATCAGGGATATATAGGAGACATAATGATCAGGGATATATATAGGAGACATAATGATCAGGGATATATAGGAGACATGATCATCAGGGTTATATAGGAGACATGATGATCAGGGATAGAGGGTTATATAGGAGACATGATGATCAGGGTTATATATTAGACATGATGATCAGGGATATATAGGAGACATGATGATTAGCATTAAATAAGAGAAATGATGATCAGGGATATATAGGAGACATGATGATCAGGGATAGAGGGTTATAGGAGACATGATGATCAGGGTTATATAGGAGACATGATGATCAGGGTTATATAGGAGACATGATGATCAGGGTTATATAGGAGACATGATGATCAGGGATATATAGGAGACATGATGATCAGGGTTATATAGGAGACATGATGATCAGGGATATATAGGAGACATGATGATCAGGGTTATATAGGAGACATGATGATCAGGGTTATATAGGAGACATGATGATCAGGGTTATATAGGAGACATGATCATCAGGGTTATATAGGAGACATGATGATCAGGGTTATATAGGAGACATGATGATCAGGGTTATATAGGAGACATGATGATCAGGGATAGAGGAATATATAGGAGACATGATGATCAGGGTTATATAGGAGACATGATGATCAGGGTTATATAGGAGACATGATGATCAGGGTTATATAGGAGACATGATGATCAGGGATAGAGGGTTATATAGGAGACATGATGATCAGGGTTATATATTAGACATGATGATCAGGGTTATATAGGAGACATGATGATCAGGGATAGAGGGTTATATAGGAGACATGATGATCAGGGATATATAGGAGACATGATGATCAGGGATATATAGGAGACATGATGATCAGGGTTATATAGGAGACATGATGATCAGGGATATATAGGAGAAATGATCATCAGGGATATATAGGAGACATGATCATCAGGGTTATATAGGAGACATGATCACCAGGGTTATATAGGAGACATGATGATCAGGGTTATATAGGAGACATGATGATCAGGGTTTTATAGGAGATATGATGATCAGGGATAGAGGTTATATAGGAGACATGATGATCAGGGTTATATAGGAGACATGATCATCAGTTTTATATTGGAGACATGATGATCAGGGATATATAGGAGACATGATGATCAGGGATATATATTAGACATGATGATTTGTGATATATAGAGACATGATGATCAGGGTTATATAGGAGACATGATGATCAGGGATAGAGGGTTATATAGGAGACATGATGATCAGGGTTATATATTAGACATGATGATCAGGGATATATAGGAGACATGATGATTAGCGTTAAATAAGAGAAATGATGATCAGGGATATATAGGAGACATGATGATCAGGGATATATAGGAGACATGATGATCAGGGTTATATAGGAGACATGATGATCAGGGTTATATAGGAGACATGATGATCAGGGTTATATAGGAGACATGATGATCAGGGATATATAGGAAGACATGATCATCAGGGATATATAGGAGACATGATCATCAGGGTTATATAGAGACATGATGATCAGGGTTATATAGGAGACATGATGATCAGGGATATATAGGAGACATGATGATCAGGGTTTTATAGGAGATATGATGATCAGGGATAGAGTGTTATATAGGAGACATGATGATCAGGGTTATATAGGAGACATGATCATCAGTTTTATATTGGAGACATGATGATCATGGATATATAGGAGACATGATGATCAGGGATATATATTAGACATGATGATCTGTGATATATAGGAGACATGATGATCAGGGTTATATAGGAGACATGATGATCAGGGATAGAGGGTTATATAGGATACATGATGATCAGGGTTATATATTAGACATGATGATCAGGGATATATAGGAGACATGATGATTAGCGTTATATAGGAGACATGATCATCAGTTATATATAGGAGACATGATGATCAGGGATAGAGGGTTATATAGGAGACATGATGATCAGGTTATATAGGAGACATGATGATCAGGGTTATATAGGAGACATGATCATCAGGGATATATAGGAGACATGATGATCAGGGATATATAGGAGACATGATGATCAGGTTATATAGGAGACAGGATGATCAGGGTTATATAGGAGACATGATGATCAGGGTTATATAGGAGACATGATGATCAGGTTTATAGGAGACATGATGATCAGGGTTATAAGGAGACATGATGATCAAGGTTATATATTAGACATGATGATCAGGGTTATGTAGGAGACATGATGATCAGGGTTATATAGGAGACATGATGATCAGGGATAGAGGGTTATATAGGAGACATGATGATCAGGGTTGTATAGGAGACATGATGATCAGGGATATATAGGAGACATGATGATCAGGGTTATATATTAGACATGATGATCAGGGTTATATAGGAGACATGATGATCAGGGATAGTAGGTTATATAGGAGACTTGATGATCAGGGTTATATAGGAGACATGATGATCAGGGTTTTATAGGAGACATGATGATCAGGGATAGAGGGTTATATAGGAGACATGATGATCAGGGTTATATAGGAGACATGATGATCAGTTTTATATTGGAGACATGATGATCAGGATATATAGGAGACATGATGATCAGGGATAGAGGGTTATATAGGAGACATGATGATCAGGGTTATATAGGAGACATGATGATCAGGGATATATAGGAGACATGATGATCAGGGTTATATAGGAGACATGATGATCAGGGATATATAGGAGACATGATCATCAGGGATATATAGGAGACATGATCATCAGGGTTATATAGGAGACATGATGATCAGGGTTATATAGGAGACTTGATGATCAGGGTTATATAGGAGACATGATGATCAGGGTTATATAGGAGACATGATGATCAGGGATAGAGGGTTATATAGGAGACATGATGATCAGGGTTATATAGGAGACATGATGATCAGGGATATATAGGAGACATGATGATCAGGGTTATATAGGAGACATGATGATCAGGGTTATATAGGAGACATGATGATCAGGGTTATATAGGAGACATGATGATCAGGGTTATATAGGAGACATGATGATCAGGGTTATATAGGAGACATGATGATCAGGGTTATATAGGAGACATGATGATCAGGGTTATATAGGAGACATGATGATCAGGGTTATATAGGAGACATGATGATCAGGGATAGAGGGTTATATAGGAGACATGATGATCAGGGTTATATAGGAGACATGATGATCAGGGATATATAGGAGACATGATGATCAAGGTTATATATTAGACATGATGATCAGGGTTATATAGGAGACATGATGATCAGGGATAGAGGGTTATATAGGAGACATGATGATCAGGGTTATATAGGAGACATGATGATCAGGGTTATATAGGAGACATGATGATCAGGGATAGAGGGTTATATAGGAGACATGATGATCAGGGTTATATAGGAGACATGATGATCAGGGTTATATAGGAGACATGATGATCAGGGATATATAGGAGACATGATGATCAGGGATAGAGGGTTATATAGGAGACATGATGATCAGGGTTATATAGGAGACATGATGATCAGGGATATATAGGAGACATGATGATCAGGGTTATATAGGAGACATGATGATCAGGGATATATAGGAGACATGATGATCAGGGTTATATAGGAGACATGATGATCAGGGTTATATAGGAGACATGATGATCAGGGTTATATAGGAGACATGATCATCAGGGTTATATAGGAGACATGATGATCAGGGTTATATAGGAGACATGATGATCAGGATGTTATATAGGAGACATGATGATCAGGGTTATATAGGAGACATGATGATCAGTATATAGGAGACATGATGATCAGGGATATATAGGAGACATGATGATCAGGGTTATATAGGAGACATGATGATTTGTGATATATAGGAGACATGATGATCAGGGTTATATAGGAGACATGATGATCAGGGATAGAGGGTTATATAGGAGACATGATGATCAGGGTTATATAGGAGACATGATGATCAGGGATATATAGGAGACATGATGATTAGGGTTATATAGAGAAATGATGATCAGGGATATATAGGAGACATGATGATCAGGGATATATAGGAGACATGATGATCAGGGTTATATAGGAGACATGATGATCAGGGATATATAGGAGACATGATGATCAGGGATATATAGGAGACATGATGATCAGGGTTATATAGGAGACATGATGATCAGGGTTATATAGGAGACATGATGATCAGGGTTATATAGGAGACATGATGATCAGGGATATATAGGAGACATGATGATCATCAGGGATATATAGGAGACATGATGATCAGGGTTATATAGGAGACATGATGATCAGGGTTATATAGGAGACATGATGATCAGGGATATATAGGAGACATGATGATCAGGGTTATATAGGAGACATGATGATCAGGGTTATATAGGAGACATGATCATCAGGGTTATATAGGAGACATGATCATCAGTGTTATATAGGAGACATGATGATCAGGGTTATATAGGAGACATGATGATCAGGGATATATATTAGACATGATGATCAGTGATATATAGGAGACATGATGATCAGGGTTATATAGGAGACATGATGATCAGGGATAGAGGGTTATATAGGAGACATGATGATCAGGGTTATATAGGAGACATGATGATCAGGGATATATAGGAGACATGATGATCAGGGTTATATAGGAGACATGATGATCAGGGATATATAGGAGACATGATGATCAGGGATATATAGGAGACATGATGATCAGGGTTATATAGGAGACATGATGATCAGGGTTATATAGGAGACATGATGATCAGGGTTATATAGGAGACATGATGATCAGGGATATATAGGAGACATGATGATCAGGGTTATATATTAGACATGATGATCAGGGATATATAGGAGACATGATGATCAGGGATATATAGGAGACATGATGATCAGGGTTATATATAGGAGACATGATGATCAGGGTTGTATAGGAGACATGATGATCAGGGATAGAGGAATAAATAGGAGACATGATGATCAGGGTTATATATTAGACATGATGATCAGGGTTATATATTAGACATGATGATCAGTGTTATATAGGAGACATGATGATCAGGGATAGAGGGTTATATAGGAGACATGATGATCAGGGTTGTATATTAGACATGATGATCAGGGTTATATAGGAGACATGATGATCAGGGATAGAGGGTTATATAGGAGACATGATGATCAGGGATATATAGGAGACATGATGATCAGGGATATATAGGAGACATGATGATCAGGGTTATATAGGAGACATGATGATCAGGGTTATATAGGAGACATGATGATCAGGGATAGAGGGTTATATAGGAGACATGATGATCAGGGTTGTATAGGAGACATGATGATCAGGGATATATAGGAGACATGATGATCAAGGTTATATATTAGACATGATGATCAGGGTTATGTAGGAGACATGATGATCAGGGATAGAGGGTTATATAGGAGACTTGATGATCAGGGTTATATAGGAGACATGATCATTATGGTTATATAGGAGACATGATGATCATGGTTATATAGGAGACATGATGATCAGGGATAGAGGGTTATATAGGAGACATGATGATCAGGGTTGTATAGGAGACATGATGATCAGGGATATATAGGAGACATGATGATCAGGGTATATTAGACATGATGATCAGGGATATATAGGAGACATGATGATCAGGGTTATGTAGGAGACATGATGATCAGGGATATATATTATACATGATGATCAGGGATATATAGGAGACATGATGATCAGGGTTATATAGGAGACATGATGATCATGGTTATATAGGAGACATGATGATCAGGGATAGAGGGTTAAATAGGAGACATGATGATCAGGGTTGTATAGGAGACATGATGATTAGGGATAGAGGGTTATATATAGAAGACATGATGATCAGGGTTATATAGGAGACATGATGATCAGGGATATATAGGAGACATGATGATCAGGGATATATAGGAGACATGATGATCAGGGATAGAGGGTTATATAGGAGACATGATGATCAGGGATATATAGGAGACATGATGATCAGGGTTATATAGGAGACATGATGATCAGGGTTATATAGGAGACATGATGATCAGGGTTATATAGGAGACATGATGATCAGGGATATATAGGAGACATGATGATCAAGATTATATATTAGACATGATGATCAGGGTTATGTAGGAGACATGATGATCAGGGATATAGGGTTATATAGGAGACATGATGATCAGGGTTATATAGGAGACATGATGATCAGGGATATATAGGAGACATGATGATCAGGGATAGAGGGTTATATAGGAGACATGATGATCAGGGTTATATAGGAGACATGATGATCAGGGATATATATTATACATGATGATCAGGGTTATATAGGAGACATGATGATCAGGGTTATATAGGAGACATGATGATCAGGGTTATATAGGAGACATGATGATCAGGGATAGAGGGTTATATAGGAGACATGATGATCAGGGTTGTATAGGAGACATGATGATCAGGGATATATAGGAGACATGATGATCAGGGTTGTATAGGAGACATGATGATTAGGGAAAGAGGGTTATATAGGAGACATGATGATCAGGGTTGTATAGGAGACATGATGATCAGGGATATATAGGAGACATGATGAAGATTATATATTAGACATGATGATCAGGGTTATGTAGGAGACATGATGATCAGGGATAGAGGGTTATATAGGAGACTTGATGATCAGGGTTATAAAGGAGACATGATCATCAGGGTTTTATAGGAGACATGATGATCAGGGATAGAGGGTTATATAGGAGACATGATGATCAGGGTTATATAGGAGACATGATGATCAGGGATATATATTAGACATGATGATCAGGGTTATATAGGAGACATGATGATCAGGGTTATATAGGAGACATGATGATCATGGTTATATAGGAGACATGATGATCAGTGATAGAGTGTTATATAGGAGACATGATGATCAGGGTTGTATAGGAGACATGATGATCAAGGTTCTATATTAGACATGATGATCAGGGTTATGTAGGAGACATGATGATCAGGGATAGAGGGTTATATAGGAGACTTGATGATCAGGGTTATAAAGGAGACATGATCATCAGGGTTTTATAGGAGACATGATGATCAGGGATAGAGGGTTATATAGGAGACATGATGATCAGGGTTATATAGGAGACATGATGATCAGGGATATATAGGAGACATGATGATCAAGATTATATATTAGACATGATGATCAGGGTTATGTAGGAGACATGATGATCAGGGATAGAGGGTTATATAGGAGACATGATGATCAGGGTTATATAGGAGACATGATGATCAGGGATATATAGGAGACATGATGATCAGGGATAGAGGGTTATATAGGAGACATGATGATCAGGGTTATGTAGGAGACATGATGATCAGGGATAGAGGGATATATCGGAGACTTGATGATCAGGGTTGTATAGGAGACATGATGATCAGGGATATATAGGAGACATGATGATCAAGGTTCTATATTAGACATGATGATCAGGGTTATGTAGGAGACATGATGATCAGGGATAGAGGGTTATATAGGAGACTTGATGATCAGGGTTATATAGGAGACATGATCATTATGGTTTCATAGGAGACTTGATGATCAGGGATAGAGGTTTATATAGGAGACATGATGATCAGGGTTAAATAGGAGACATGATGATCAGGGTTATATATTAGACATGATTATCAGGGATATATAGGAGACATGATGATCAGGGTTGTATAGGAGACATGATGATCAGGGTTATATATGAGACATGATGATCAGGGTTATACAGGAGACATGTTGATCAGGGATAGAGGGTTATATAGGAGACATGATGATCAGGGTTATATAGGAGACATGATGATCAGGGATATAGAGGAGACATGATGATCAGGGATAGAGGGTTATATAGGAGACATGATGATCAGGGTTATATAGGAGACATGATGATCAGGGATATATATTATACATGATGATCAGGGTTATATAGGAGACATGATGATCAGGGTTATATAGGAGACATGATGATCAGGGTTGTATAGGAGACATGATGATCAGGGATAGAGGGTTATATAGGAGACATGATGATCAGGGTTGTATAGGAGACATGATGATCAGGGATATATAGGAGACATGATGATCAAGGTTATATATTAGACATGATGATCAGGGTTATGTAGGAGACATGATGATCAGGGATAGAGGGTTATATAGGAGACTTGATGATCAGGGTTATAAAGGAGACATGATAATTATGGTTTTATAGGAGACTTGATGATCAGGGATAGAGGGTTATATAGGAGACATGATGATCAGGGTTAAATAGGAGACATGATGATCAGGGTTATATATTAGACATGATTATCAGGGATATATAGGAGACATGATGATCAGGGTTGTATAGGAGACATGATGATCAGGGATAGAGTGTTATATAGGAGATATGATGATCAGGGTTATATAGGAGACATGATGATCAGGGTTATATAGGAGACATGATGATCAGGGTTATATAGGAGACATGATGATCAGGGATATATAGGAGACATGATGATCAGGGTTATATAGGAGACATGATGATCAGGGATATATAGGAGACATGATGATCAGGGATAGAGTGTTATATAGGAGACATGATGATCAGGGTTATATAGGAGACATGATGATCAGGGTTATATATAGGAGACATGATGATCAGGGTTATATAGGAGACATGATGATCAGGGATATATAGGAGACATGATCATCAGGGTTATATAGGAGACATGATGATCAGGGATATATAGGAGACATGATGATCAGGGATATATAGGAGACATGATGATCAGGGTTATATAGGAGACATGATGATCAGGGTTATATAGGAGACATGATGATCAGGGTTATATAGGAGACATGATGATCAGTGTTATATAGGAGACATGATGATCAGGGATATATAGGAGACATGATGATCAGGGTTATATAGGAGACATGATGATCAGGGATATATAGGAGACATGATGATCAAGGTTATATATTAGACATGATGATCAGGGTTATGTAGGAGACATGATGATCAGGGATAGAGGGTTATATAGGAGTCTTGATGATCAGGGTTATATAGGAGACATGATCATCAGGGTTTTATAGGAGACATGATGATCAGGGATAGAGGGTTATATAGGAGACATGATGATCAGGGTTATATAGGAGACATGATGATCAGGGTTATATAGGAGACATGATGATCAGGGATATATAGGAGACATGATGATCAGGGTTGTATAGGAGACATGATGATCAGGGATAGAGTGTTATATAGGAGACATGATGATCAGGGTTATATAGGAGACATGATGATCAGGGTTATATAGGAGACATGATGATCAGGGTTATATAGGAGACATGATGATCAGGGTTATATAGGAGACATGATGATCAGGGTTATATAGGAGACATGATGATCAGGGATATATAGGAGACATGATGATCAGGGATATATAGGAGACATGATGATCAGGGTTATATAGGAGACATGATGATCAGGGATATATAGGAGACATGATGATCAGGGATAGAGTGTTATATAGGAGATATGATGATCAGGGTTATATAGGAGACATGATGATCAGGGTTATATATTAGACATGATGATCAGGGTTATATAGGAGACATGATGATCAGGGTTATATAGGAGACATGATGATCAGGGTTATATAGGAGACATGATGATCAGGGATATATAGGAGACATGATGATCAGGGATATATAGGAGACATGATGATCAGGGTTATATAGGAGACATGATGATCAGGGTTATATAGGAGACATGATGATCAGGGTTATATAGGAGACATGATGATCAGGGTTATATAGGAGACATGATGATCAGGGATATATAGGAGACATGATGATCAGGGATAGAGGGTTATATAGGAGACATGATGATCAGGGATATATAGGAGACATGATGATCAGGGTTATATAGGAGACATGATGATCAGGGATATATAGGAGACATGATGATCAGGGATATATAGGAGACATGATGATCAGGGAAAGAGGGTTATATAGGAGACATGATGATCAGGGTTATATAGGAGACATGATGATCAGGGTTTTATAGGAGACATGATGATCAGGGATAGAGGGTTATATAGGAGACATGATGATCAGGGTTATATAGGAGACATGATGATCAGGGTTATATAGGAGACATGATGATCAGGGTTATATAGGAGACATGATGATCAGGGTTATATAGGAGACATGATGATCAGGGATATATAGGAGACATGATGATCAGGATAGAGTGTTCTATAGGAGATATGATGATCAGGGTTATATAGGAGACATGATGATCAGGGTTATATAGGAGACATGATGATCAGGGATATATAGGAGACATGATGATCAGGGATAGAGTGTTATATAGGAGACATGATGATCAGGGTTATATAGGAGACATGATGATCAGGGTTATATAGGAGACATGATGATCAGGGTTATATAGGAGACATGATGATCAGGGTTATATAGGAGACATGATGATCAGGGATATATAGGAGACATGATGATCAGGGTTATATAGGAGACATGATGATCAGGGATATATAGGAGACATGATGATCAGGGTTATATAGGAGACATGATGATCAGGGATATATAGGAGACATGATGATCAGGGATATATAGGAGACATGATGATCAGGAAAGAGGGTTATATAGGAGACTTGATGATCAGGGTTATATAGGAGACATGATGATCAGGGTTTATATAGGAGACATGATGATCAGGGATGGGGTTATATAGGAGACATGATGATCAGGGTTATATAGGAGACATGATGATCAGGGTTATATAGGAGACATGATGATCAGGGTTATATAGGAGACATGATGATCAGGGTTATATAGGAGACATGATGATCAGGGTTATATAGGAGACATGATGATCAGGGATATATAGGAGACATGATGATCAGGGATAGAGTGTTCTATAGGAGATATGATGATCAGGGTTATATAGGAGACATGATGATCAGGGTTATATAGGAGACATGATGATCAGGGATATATAGGAGACATGATGATCAGGGATAGAGTGTTATATAGGAGATATGATGATCAAGGTTATATAGGAGACATGATGATCAGGGTTATATAGGAGACATGATGATCAGGGTTATATAGGAGACATGATGATCAGGGTTATATAGGAGACATGATGATCAGGGATATATAGGAGACATGATGATCAGGGTTATATAGGAGACATGATGATCAGGGTTATATAGGAGACATGATGATCAGGGTTATATAGGAGACATGATGATCAGGGTTATATAGGAGACATGATGATCAGGGTTATATAGGAGACATGATGATCAGGGATATATAGGAGACATGATGATCAGGGTTATATAGGAGACATGATGATCAGGGTTATATAGGAGACATGATGATCAGGGTTTATAGGAGACATGATGATCAGGGATAGAGGGTTATATAGGAGACATGATGATCAGGGTTATATAGGAGACATGATGATCAGGGTTATATAGGAGACATGATGATCAGGGTTATATAGGAGACATGATGATCAGGGATATATAGGAGACATGATGATCAGGGTTATATAGGAGACATGATGATCAGGGATATATAGGAGACATGATGATCAGGGATAGAGAGTGTTATATAGGAGACATGATGATCAGGGTTATATAGGAGACATGATGATCAGGGTTATATAGGAGACATGATGATCAGGGATATATAGGAGACATGATGATCAGGGATAGAGTGTTATATAGGAGACATGATGATCAGGGTTATATAGGAGACATGATGATCAGGGTTATATAGGAGACATGATGATCAGGGTTATATAGGAGACATGATGATCAGGGTTATATAGGAGACATGATGATCAGGGATATATAGGAGACATGATGATCAGGGTTATATAGGAGACATGATGATCAGGGATATATAGGAGACATGATGATCAGGGTTATATAGGAGACATGATGATCAGGGATATAGGAGACATGATGATCAGGGATATATAGGAGACATGATGATCAGGAAAGAGGGTTATATAGGAGACATGATGATCAGGGTTATATAGGAGACATGATCATCAGGGTTATATAGGAGACATGATGATCAGGGATAGAGGGTTATATAGGAGAAATGATGATCAGGGTTATATAGGAGACATGATGATCAGGGTTATATAGGAGACATGATGATCAGGGTTATATAGGAGACATGATGATCAGGGTTATATAGGAGACATGATGATCAGGGATATATAGGAGACATGATGATCAGGGTTATATAGGAGACATGATGATCAGGGTTATATAGGAGACATGATGATCAGGGATATATAGGAGACATGATGATCAGGGATATATAGGAGACATGATGATCAGGGATAGAGGGTTATATAGGAGACTTGATGATCAGGGTTATATAGGAGACATGATCATCAGGGTTATATAGGAGACATGATGATCAGGGATAGAGGGTTATATAGGAGACATGATGATCAGGGTTATATAGGAGACATGATGATCAGGGTTATATAGGAGACATGATGATCAGGGTTATATAGGAGACATGATGATCAGGGATATATAGGAGACATGATGATCAGGGATAGAGTGTTATATAGGAGATATGATGATCAGGGTTATATAGGAGACATGATGATCAGGGTTATATAGGAGACATGATGATCAGGGTTATATAGGAGACATGATGATCAGGGTTATATAGGAGACATGATGATCAGGGTTATATAGGAGACATGATGATCAGGGTTATATAGGAGACATGATGATCAGGGTTATATAGGAGACATGATGATCAGGGTTATATAGGAGACATGATGATCAGGGATAGAGGGTTATATAGGAGACATGATGATCAGGGTTATATAGGAGACATGATGATCAGGGTTATATAGGAGACATGATGATCAGGGTTATATAGGAGACATGATGATCAGGGTTATATAGGAGACATGATGATCAGGGTTATATAGGAGACATGATGATCAGGGTTATATAGGAGACATGATGATCAGGGTTATATAGGAGACATGATGATCAGGGATATATAGGAGACATGATGATCAGGGTTATATAGGAGACATGATGATCAGGGTTATATAGGAGACATGATGATCAGGGATATATAGGAGACATGATGATCAGGGATATATAGGAGACATGATGATCAGGGTTATATAGGAGACATGATGATCAGGGTTATATAGGAGACATGATGATCAGGGATATATAGGAGACATGATGATCAGGGATATATAGGAGACATGATGATCAGGGAAAGAGGGTTATATAGGAGACATGATGATCAGGGATAGAGTGTTATATAGGAGACTTGATGATCAGGGTTATATAGGAGACATGATCATCAGGGTTATATAGGAGACATGATGATCAGGGATAGAGGGTTATATAGGAGACATGATGATCAGGGTTATATAGGAGACATGATGATCAGGGTTATATAGGAGACATGATGATCAGGGTTATATAGGAGACATGATGATCAGGGATATATAGGAGACATGATGATCAGGGTTATATAGGAGACATGATGATCAGGGTTATATAGGAGACATGATGATCAGGGTTATATAGGAGACATGATGATCAGGGATATATAGGAGACATGATGATCAGGGTTATATAGGAGACATGATGATCAGGGATATATAGGAGACATGATGATCAGGGTTATATAGGAGACATGATGATCAGGGATATATAGGAGACATGATGATCAGGGATATATAGGAGACATGATGATCAGGGTTATATAGGAGACATGATGATCAGGGATAGAGTGTTATATAGGAGACATGATGATCAGGGTTATATAGGAGACATGATGATCAGGGTTATATAGGAGACATAATGATCAGGGTTATATAGGAGACATGATGATCAGGGATAGAGGGTTATATAGGAGACATGATCATCAGGGTTATATAGGAGACATGATGATCAGGGTTATATAGGAGACATGATCATCAGGGTTATATAGGAGACATGATGATCAGGGTTATATAGGAGACATGATGATCAGGGATATATAGGAGACATGATGATCAGGGTTATATAGGAGACATGATGATCAGGGTTATATAGGAGACATGATGATCAGGGTTATATAGGAGACATGATGATCAGGGATATATAGGAGACATGATGATCAGGGATATATAGGAGACATGATGATCAGGAAAGAGGGTTATATAGGAGACTTGATGATCAGGGTTATATAGGAGACATGATCATCAGGGTTTTATAGGAGACATGATGATCAGGGATAGAGGGTTATATAGGAGACATGATGATCAGGGTTATATAGGAGACATGATGATCAGGGTTATATAGGAGACATGATGATCAGGGTTATATAGGAGACATGATGATCAGGGTTATATAGGAGACATGATGATCAGGGATATATAGGAGACATGATGATCAGGGTTATATAGGAGACATGATGATCAGGGTTATATAGGAGACATGATGATCAGGGATATATAGGAGACATGATGATCAGGGATATATAGGAGACATGATGATCAGGGAAAGAGGGTTATATAGGAGACTTGATGATCAGGGTTATATAGGAGACATGATCATCAGGGTTTAATAGGAGACATGATGATCAGGGATAGAGGGTTATATAGGAGACATGATGATCAGGGTTATATAGGAGACATGATGATCAGGGTTATATAGGAGACATGATGATCAGGGTTATATAGGAGACATGATGATCAGGGATATATAGGAGACATGATGATCAGGGATAGAGTGTTATATAGGAGACATGATGATCAGGGTTATATAGGAGACATGATGATCAGGGTTATATAGGAGACATGATGATCAGGGTTATATAGGAGACATGATGATCAGGGTTATATAGGAGACATGATGATCAGGGTTATATAGGAGACATGATGATCAGGGTTATATAGGAGACATGATGATCAGGGTTATATAGGAGACATGATGATCAGGGTTATATAGGAGACATGATGATCAGGGATAGAGTGTTATATAGGAGACATGATGATCAGGGTTATATAGGAGACATGATGATCAGGGTTATATAGGAGACATGATGATCAGGGTTATATAGGAGACATGATGATCAGGGTTATATAGGAGACATGATGATCAGGGTTATATAGGAGACATGATGATCAGGGTTATATAGGAGACATGATGATCAGGGTTATATAGGAGACATGATGATCAGGGATATATAGGAGACATGATGATCAGGGTTATATAGGAGACATGATCATCAGGGTTATATAGGAGACATGATGATCAGGGTTATATAGGAGACATGATGATCAGGGATATATAGGAGACATGATGATCAGGGATAGAGGGTTATATAGGAGACATGATGATCAGGGATAGAGTGTTATATAGGAGACATGATGATCAGGGTTATATAGGAGACATGATGATCAGGGATATATAGGAGACATGATGATCAGGGTTATATAGGAGACATGATGATCAGGGTTATATAGGAGACATGATGATCAGGGTTATATAGGAGACATGATGATCAGGGTTATATAGGAGACATGATGATCAGGGATATATAGGAGACATGATGATCAGGGGTTATTTAGGAGACATGATGATCAGGGATAGAGTGTTATATAGGAGACATGATGATCAGGGTTATATAGGAGACATGATCATCAGGGTTTTATAGGAGACATGATGATCAGGGATAGAGGGTTATATAGGAGACATGATGATCAGGGTTATATAGGAGACATGATGATCAGGGTTATATAGGAGACATGATGATCAGGGTTATATAGGAGACATGATGATCAGGGATATATAGGAGACATGATGATCAGGGTTATATAGGAGACATGATGATCAGGGTTATATAGGAGACATGATGATCAGGGTTATATAGGAGACATGATGATCAGGGATATATAGGAGACATGATCATCAGGGTTATATAGGAGACATGATGATCAGGGATATATAGGAGACATGATGATCAGGGTTATATAGGAGACATGATGATCAGGGATATATAGGAGACATGATGATCAGGGATATATAGGAGACATGATGATCAGGGAAAGAGGGTTATATAGGAGACTTGATGATCAGGGTTATATAGGAGACATGATCATCAGGGTTTTATAGGAGACATGATGATCAGGGATAGAGTGTTATATAGGAGACATGATGATCAGGGTTATATAGGAGACATGATGATCAGGGTTATATAGGAGACATGATGATCAGGGTTATATAGGAGACATGATGATCAGGGTTATATAGGAGACATGATGATCAGGGATATATAGGAGACATGATGATTAGGGTTATATAGGAGACATGATGATCAGGGATATATAGGAGACATGATGATCAGGGATAGAGTGTTCTATAGGAGATATGATGATCAGGGTTATATAGGAGACATGATGATCAGGGATATATAGGAGACATGATGATCAGGGATATATAGGAGACATGATGATCAGGGATATATAGGAGACTTGATGATCAGGGTTATATAGGAGACATGATCATCAGGGTTTTATAGGAGACATGATGATCAGGGATAGAGGGTTATATAGGAGACATGATGATCAGGGTTATATAGGAGACATGATGATCAGGGTTATATAGGAGACATGATGATCAGGGTTATATAGGAGACATGATGATCAGGGTTATATAGGAGACATGATGATCAGGGTTATATAGGAGACATGATGATCAGGGTTATATAGGAGACATGATGATCAGGGTTATATAGGAGACATGATGATCAGGGATATATAGGAGACATGATGATCAGGGTTATATAGGAGACATGATGATCAGGGATATATAGGAGACATGATGATCAGGGTTATATAGGAGACATGATGATCAGGGATATATAGGAGACATGATGATCAGGGTTATATAGGAGACATGATGATCAGGGATATATAGGAGACATGATGATCAGGGATATATAGGAGACATGATGATCAGGGAAAGAGGGTTATATAGGAGACATGATGATCAGGGATATATAGGAGACATGATGATCAGGGATATATAGGAGACATGATGATCAGGGAAAGAGGGTTATATAGGAGACTTGATGATCAGGGTTATATAGGAGACATGATGATCAGGGTTATATAGGAGACATGATGATCAGGGATAGAGGGTTATATAGGAGACATGATGATCAGGGTTATATAGGAGACATGATGATCAGGGTTATATAGGAGACATGATGATCAGGGTTATATAGAGACATGATGATCAGGGTTATATAGGAGACATGATGATCAGGGATATATAGGAGACATGATGATCAGGGTTATATAGGAGACATGATGATCAGGGATATATAGGAGACATGATGATCAGGGTTATATAGGAGACATGATGATCAGGGATATATAGGAGACATGATCATCAGGGTTATATAGGAGACATGATGATCAGGGATATATAGGAGACATGATGATCAGGGATATATAGGAGACATGATGATCAGGGAAAGAGGGTTATATAGGAGACTTGATGATCAGGGTTATATAGGAGACATGATGATCAGGGTTTTATAGGAGACATGATGATCAGGGATAGAGGGTTATATAGGAGACATGATGATCAGGGTTATATAGGAGACATGATGATCAGGGTTATATAGGAGACATGATGATCAGGGTTATATAGGAGACATGATGATCAGGGTTATATAGGAGACATGATGATCAGGGTTATATAGGAGACATGATGATCAGGGTTATATAGGAGACATGATGATCAGGGATATATAGGAGACATGATGATCAGGGATAGAGTGTTCTATAGGAGATATGATGATCAGGGTTATATAGGAGACATGATGATCAGGGATATATAGGAGACATGATGATCAGGGATATATAGGAGACATGATGATCAGGGATAGAGGGTTATATAGGAGACATGATGATCAGGGTTATATAGGAGACATGATGATCAGGGATAGAGGGTTATATAGGAGACATGATGATCAGGGTTATATAGGAGACATGATGATCAGGGTTATATAGGAGACATGATGATCAGGGTTATATAGGAGACATGATGATCAGGGTTATATAGGAGACATGATGATCAGGGATATATAGGAGACATGATGATCAGGGTTATATAGGAGACATGATGATCAGGGATATATAGGAGACATGATGATCAGGGATAGAGTGTTCTATAGGAGATATGATGATCAGGGTTATATAGGAGACATGATGATCAGGGTTATATAGGAGACATGATGATCAGGGATATATAGGAGACATGATGATCAGGGATAGAGGGTTATATAGGAGACATGATGATCAGGGTTATATAGGAGACATGATGATCAGGGTTATATAGGAGACATGATGATCAGGGATGGGGTTATATAGGAGACATGATGATCAGGGTTATATAGGAGACATGATGATCAGGGTTATATAGGAGACATGATGATCAGGGTTATATAGGAGACATGATGATCAGGGTTATATAGGAGACATGATGATCAGGGATATATAGGAGACATGATGATCAGGGTTATATAGGAGACATGATGATCAGGGATATATAGGAGACATGATGATCAGGGATAGAGGGTTATATAGGAGACATGATGATCAGGGATATATAGGAGACATGATGATCAGGGATATATAGGAGACATGATGATCAGGGATATATAGGAGACATGATGATCAGGGATAGAGGGTTATATAGGAGACATGATGATCAGGGTTATATAGGAGACATGATGATCAGGGATAGAGGGTTAAATATTAGACATGATGATCAGGGTTATATAGGAGACATGATGATCAGGGTTATATAGGAGACATGATGATCAGGGTTATATAGGAGACATGATGATCAGGGTTATATAGGAGACATGATGATCAGGGATATATAGGAGACATGATGATTAGGGTTATATAGGAGACATGATGATCAGGGATATATAGGAGACATGATGATCAGGGATAGAGTGTTCTATAGGAGATATGATGATCAGGGTTATATAGGAGACATGATGATCAGGGTTATATAGGAGACATGATGATCAGGGATATATAGGAGACATGATGATCAGGGATAGAGTGTTATATAGGAGATATGATGATCAAGGTTATATAGGAGACATGATGATCAGGGTTATATAGGAGACATGATGATCAGGGTTATATAGGAGACATGATGATCAGGGTTATATAGGAGACATGATGATCAGGGTTATATAGGAGACATGATGATCAGGGTTATATAGGAGACATGATGATCAGGGATATATAGGAGACATGATGATCAGGGTTATATAGGAGACATGATGATCAGGGATATATAGGAGACATGATGATCAGGGTTATATAGGAGACATGATGATCAGGGATATATAGGAGACATGATGATCAGGGATATATAGGAGACATGATGATCAGGGAAAGAGGGTTATATAGGAGACATGATGATCAGGGTTATATAGGAGACATGATGATCATCAGGGTTATATAGGAGACATGATGATCAGGATAGAGGGTTATATAGGAGACATGATGATCAGGGTTATATAGGAGACATGATGATCAGGGTTATATAGGAGACATGATGATCAGGGTTATATAGGAGACATGATGATCAGGGTTATATAGGAGACATGATGATCAGGGATATATAGGAGACATGATGATCAGGGTTATATAGGAGACATGATGATCAGGGATATATAGGAGACATGATGATCAGGGATAGAGGGTTATATAGGAGACATGATGATCAGGGTTATATAGGAGACATGATGATCAGGGTTATATAGGAGACATGATGATCAGGGATATATAGGAGACATGATGATCAGGGATAGAGGGTTATATAGGAGACATGATGATCAGGGTTATATAGGAGACATGATGATCAGGGATAGAGGGTTATATAGGAGACATGATGATCAGGGTTATATAGGAGACATGATGATCAGGGTTATATAGGAGACATGATGATCAGGGTTATATAGGAGACATGATGATCAGGGTTATATAGGAGACATGATGATCAGGGATATATAGGAGACATGATGATCAGGGTTATATAGGAGACATGATGATCAGGGATATATAGGAGACATGATGATCAGGGATATATAGGAGACATGATGATCAGGGTTATATAGGAGACATGATGATCAGGGATATATAGGAGACATGATGATCAGGGATATATAGGAGACATGATGATCAGGGATAGAGGGTTATATAGGAGACTTGATGATCAGGGTTATATAGGAGACATGATGATCAGGGTTATATAGGAGACATGATGATCAGGGATAGAGGGTTATATAGGAGACATGATGATCAGGGTTATATAGGAGACATGATGATCAGGGTTATATAGGAGACATGATGATCAGGGTTATATAGGAGACATGATGATCAGGGTTATATAGGAGACATGATGAGCAGGGATATATAGGAGACATGATGATTAGGGTTATATAGGAGACATGATGATCAGGGATATATAGGAGACATGATGATCAGGGATAGAGTGTTCTATAGGAGATATGATGATCAGGGTTATATAGGAGACATGATGATCAGGGATATATAGGAGACATGATGATCAGGGATATATAGGAGACATGATGATCAGGGAAAGAGGGTTATATAGGAGACTTGATGATCAGGGTTATATAGGAGACATGATGATCAGGGATAGAGGGTTATATAGGAGACATGATGATCAGGGTTATATAGGAGACATGATGATCAGGGTTATATAGGAGACATGATGATCAGGGTTATATAGGAGACATGATGATCAGGGTTATATAGGAGACATGATGATCAGGGTTATATAGGAGACATGATGATCAGGGTTATATAGGAGACATGATGATCAGGGATATATAGGAGACATGATGATCAGGGATAGAGGAGTGTTCTATAGGAGACATGATGATCAGGGTTATATAGGAGACATGATGATCAGGGTTATATAGGAGACATGATGATCAGGGATATATAGGAGACATGATGATCAGGGATAGAGTGTTATATAGGAGAGATGATGATCAGGGTTATATAGGAGACATGATGATCAGGGTTATATAGGAGACATGATGATCAGGGTTATATAGGAGACATGATGATCAGGGTTATATAGGAGACATGATGATCAGGGATATATAGGAGACATGATGATTAGGGTTATATAGGAGACATGATGATCAGGGTTATATAGGAGACATGATGATCAGGATAGAGTGTTATATAGGAGACATGATGATCAGGGTTATATAGGAGACATGATGATCAGGGTTATATAGGAGACATGATGATCAGGGTTATATAGGAGACATGATGATCAGGGATAGAGGGTTATATAGGAGACATGATGATCAGGGTTATATAGGAGACATGATGATCAGGGTTATATAGGAGACATGATGATCAGGGTTATATAGGAGACATGATGATCAGGGATATATAGGAGACATGATGATCAGGGTTATATAGGAGACATGATGATCAGGGATATATAGGAGACATGATGATCAGGGATAGAGTGTTATATAGGAGACATGATGATCAGGGTTATATAGGAGACATGATGATCAGGGTTATATAGGAGACATGATGATCAGGGATATATAGGAGACATGATGATCAGGGATAGAGTGTTATATAGGAGACATGATGATCAGGGTTATATAGGAGACATGATGATCAGGGTTATATAGGAGACATGATGATCAGGGTTATATAGGAGACATGATGATCAGGGTTATATAGGAGACATGATGATCAGGGATATATAGGAGACATGATGATCAGGGTTATATAGGAGACATGATGATCAGGGTTATATAGGAGACATGATGATCAGGGATAGAGGGTTATATAGGAGACATGATGATCAGGGTTATATAGGAGACATGATGATCAGGGTTATATAGGAGACATGATGATCAGGGTTATATAGGAGACATGATGATCAGGGTTATATAGGAGACATGATGATCAGGGATAGAGGGTTATATAGGAGACATGATGATCAGGGTTATATAGGAGACATGATGATCAGGGTTATATAGGAGACATGATGATCAGGGTTATATAGGAGACATGATGATCAGGGATATATAGGAGACATGATGATCAGGGTTATATAGGAGACATGATGATCAGGGTTATATAGGAGACATGATGATCAGGGATATATAGGAGACATGATGATCAGGGATATATAGGAGACATGATGATCAGGGAAAGAGGGTTATATAGGAGACATGATGATCAGGGATAGAGTGTTATATAGGAGACATGATGATCAGGGTTATATAGGAGACATGATGATCAGGGTTTTATAGGAGACATGATGATCAGGGATAGAGGGTTATATAGGAGACATGATGATCAGGGTTATATAGGAGACATGATGATCAGGGTTATATAGGAGACATGATGATCAGGGTTATATAGGAGACATGATGATCAGGGTTATATAGGAGACATGATGATCAGGGATATATAGGAGACATGATGATCAGGGTTATATAGGAGACATGATGATCAGAGTTATATAGGAGACATGATGATCAGTGTTATATAGGAGACATGATGATCAGGGATATATAGGAAACATGATCATCAGGGTTATATAGGAGACATGATGATCAGGGATATATAGGAGACATGATGATCAGGGTTATATAGGAGACATGATGATCAGGGATAGAGGGTTATATAGGAGACATGATGATCAGGGTTATATAGGAGACATGATGATCAGGGTTATATAGGAGACATGATGATCAGGGTTATATAGGAGACATGATGATCAGGGTTATATAGGAGACATGATGATCAGGGATATATAGGAGACATGATGATCAGGGTTATATAGGAGACATGATGATCAGGGATATATAGGAGACATGATGATCAGGGATAGAGTGTTATATAGGAGACATGATGATCAGGGTTATATAGGAGACATGATGATCAGGGATATATAGGAGACATGATGATCAGGGATATATAGGAGACATGATGATCAGGGAAAGAGGGTTATATAGGAGACTTGATGATCAGGGTTATATAGGAGACATGATCATCAGGGTTTTATAGGAGACATGATGATCAGGGATAGAGGGTTATATAGGAGACATGATGATCAGGGTTATATAGGAGACATGATGATCAGGGTTATATAGGAGACATGATGATCAGGGTTATATAGGAGACATGATGATCAGGGTTATATAGGAGACATGATGATCAGGGATATATAGGAGACATGATGATCAGGGTTATATAGGAGACATGATGATCAGGGATATATAGGAGACATGATGATCAGGGATAGAGTGTTATATAGGAGACATGATGATCAGGGTTATATAGGAGACATGATGATCAGGGATATATAGGAGACATGATGATCAGGGATATATAGGAGACATGATGATCAGGAAAGAGGGTTATATAGGAGACTTGATGATCAGGGTTATATAGGAGACATGATGATCAGGGATAGAGGGTTAAATATTAGACATGATGATCAGGGTTATATAGGAGACATGATGATCAGGGTTATATAGGAGACATGATGATCAGGGTTATATAGGAGACATGATGATCAGGGTTATATAGGAGACATGATGATCAGGGATATATAGGAGACATGATGATCAGGGTTATATAGGAGACATGATGATCAGGGATATATAGGAGACATGATGATCAGGGATAGAGTGTTATATAGGAGACATGATGATCAGGGTTATATAGGAGACATGATGATCAGGGTTATATAGGAGACATGATGATCAGGGATATATAGGAGACATGATGATCAGGGATAGAGTGTTATATAGGAGACATGATGATCAGGGTTATATAGGAGACATGATGATCAGGGTTATATAGGAGACATGATGATCAGGGTTATATAGGAGACATGATGATCAGGGTTATATAGGAGACATGATGATCAGGGATATATAGGAAACATGATCATCAGGGTTATATAGGAGACATGATGATCAGGGTTATATAGGAGACATGATGATCAGGGATAGAGTGTTATATAGGAGACATGATGATCAGGGTTATATAGGAGACATGATGATCAGGGTTATATAGGAGACATGATGATCAGGGTTATATAGGAGACATGATGATCAGGGATAGAGGGTTATATAGGAGACATGATGATCAGGGTTATATAGGAGACATGATGATCAGGGATATATAGGAGACATGATGATCAGGGATAGAGAGTTATATAGGAGACATGATGATCAAGGGATATATAGGAGACATGATGATCAGGGTTATATAGGAGACATGATGATCAGGGTTATATAGGAGACATGATGATCAGGGATAGAGGGTTATATAGGAGACATGATGATCAGGGTTATATAGGAGACATGATGATCAGGGTTATATAGGAGACATGATGATCAGGGTTATATAGGAGACATGATGATCAGGGTTATATAGGAGACATGATGATCAGGGATATATAGGAGACATGATGATCAGGGTTATATAGGAGACATGATGATCAGGGTTATATAGGAGACATGATGATCAGGGTTATATAGGAGACATGATGATCAGGGATATATAGGAGACATGATGATCAGGGTTATATAGGAGACATGATGATCAGGGATATATAGGAGACATGATGATCAGGGTTATATAGGAGACATGATGATCAGGGATAGAGGGTTATATAGGAGACATGATGATCAGGGTTATATAGGAGACATGATGATCAGGGTTATATAGGAGACATGATGATCAGGGTTATATAGGAGACATGATGATCAGGGTTATATAGGAGACATGATGATCAGGGTTATATAGGAGACATGATGATCAGGGTTATATAGGAGACATGATGATCAGGGATATATAGGAGACATGATGATCAGGGATAGAGTGTTATATAGGAGATATGATGATCAGGGTTATATAGGAGACATGATGATCAGGGATATATAGGAGACATGATGATCAGGGATATATAGGAGACATGATGATCAGGGAAAGAGGGTTATATAGGAGACTTGATGATCAGGGTTATATAGGAGACATGATCATCAGGGTTATATAGGAGACATGATGATCAGGGATAGAGGGTTATATAGGAGACATGATGATCAGGGTTATATAGGAGACATGATGATCAGGGTTATATAGGAGACATGATGATCAGGGTTATATAGGAGACATGATGATCAGGGTTATATAGGAGACATGATGATCAGGGATATATAGGAGACATGATGATCAGGGTTATATAGGAGACATGATGATCAGGGATATATAGGAGACATGATGATCAGGGATAGAGTGTTATATAGGAGACATGATGATCAGGGTTATATAGGAGACATGATGATCAGGGATATATAGGAGACATGATGATCAGGGATATATAGGAGACATGATGATCAGGAAAGGGTTATATAGGAGACATGATGATCAGGGTTATATAGGAGACATGATGATCAGGGATAGAGGGTTATATAGGAGACATGATGATCAGGGTTATATAGGAGACATGATGATCAGGGTTATATAGGAGACATGATGATCAGGGTTATATAGGAGACATGATGATCAGGGTTATATAGGAGACATGATGATCAGGGATATATAGGAGACATGATGATCAGGGTTATATAGAGACATGATGATCAGGGATATATAGGAGACATGATGATCAGGGATAGAGTGTTCTATAGGAGATATGATGATCAGGGTTATATAGGAGACATGATGATCAGGGTTATATAGGAGACATGATGATCAGGGATATATAGGAGACATGATGATCAGGGATAGAGTGTTATATAGGAGACATGATGATCAGGGTTATATAGGAGACATGATGATCAGGGTTATAGGAGACATGATGATCAGGGTTATATAGGAGACATGATGATCAGTGTTATATAGGAGACATGATGATCAGGGATATATAGGAGACATGATGATCAGGGTTATATAGGAGACATGATGATCAGGGTTATATAGGAGACATGATGATCAGGGATAGAGGGTTATATAGGAGACATGATGATCAGGGTTATATAGGAGACATGATGATCAGGGTTATATAGGAGACATGATGATCAGGGTTATATAGGAGACATGATGATCAGGGATAGAGGGTTATATAGGAGACATGATGATCAGGGTTATATAGGAGACATGATGATCAGGGTTATATAGGAGACATGATGATCAGGGTTATATAGGAGACATGATGATCAGGGATATATAGGAGACATGATGATCAGGGTTATATAGGAGACATGATGATCAGGGTTATATAGGAGACATGATGATCAGGGATAGAGTGTTATATAGGAGACATGATGATCAGGGTTATATAGGAGACATGATGATCAGGGTTATATAGGAGACATGATGATCAGGGATATATAGGAGACATGATGATCAGGGATAGAGTGTTATATAGGAGACATGATGATCAAGGGTTATATAGGAGACATGATGATCAGGGTTATATAGGAGACATGATGATCAGGGTTATATAGGAGACATGATGATCAGGTTATATAGGAGACATGATGATCAGGGATATATAGGAGACATGATGATCAGGGTTATATAGGAGACATGATGATCAGGGTTATATAGGAGACATGATGATCAGGGTTATATAGGAGACATGATGATCAGGGTTATATAGGAGACATGATGATCAGGGTTATATAGGAGACATGATGATCAGGGTTATATAGGAGACATGATGATCAGGGTTATATAGGAGACATGATGATCAGGGATAGAGGGTTATATAGGAGACATGATGATCAGGGTTATATAGGAGACATGATGATCAGGGTTATATAGGAGACATGATGATCAGGGTTATATAGGAGACATGATGATCAGGGATATATAGGAGACATGATGATCAGGGTTATATAGGAGACATGATGATCAGGGTTATATAGGAGACATGATGATCAGGGTTATATAGGAGACATGATGATCAGGGATATATAGGAGACATGATGATCAGGGAAGAGAGTTATATAGGAGACATGATGATCAGGGATAGAGTGTTATATAGGAGACTTGATGATCAGGGTTATATAGGAGACATGATGATCAGGGTTTATAGGAGACATGATGATCAGGGATAGAGGGTTATATAGGAGACATGATGATCAGGGTTATATAGGAGACATGATGATCAGGGTTATATAGGAGACATGATGATCAGGGTTATATAGGAGACATGATGATCAGGGTTATATAGGAGACATGATGATCAGGGATATATAGGAGACATGATGATCAGGGTTATATAGGAGACATGATGATCAGGGTTATATAGGAGACATGATGATCAGGGTTATATAGGAGACATGATGATCAGGGATATATAGGAGACATGATGATCAGGGTTATATAGGAGACATGATGATCAGGGATATATAGGAGACATGATCATCAGGGTTATATAGGAGACATGATGATCAGGGATAGAGGGTTATATAGGAGACATGATGATCAGGGTTATATAGGAGACATGATGATCAGGGTTATATAGGAGACATGATGATCAGGGTTATATAGGAGACATGATGATCAGGGTTATATAGGAGACATGATGATCAGGGATATATAGGAGACATGATGATCAGGGTTATATAGGAGACATGATGATCAGGGATATATAGGAGACATGATGATCAGGGATAGAGTATAGGAGACATGATGATCAGGGTTATATAGGAGACATGATGATCAGGGATATATAGGAGACATGATGATCAGGGATATATAGGAGACATGATGATCAGGAGGGTTATATAGGAGACATGATGATCAGGGTTATATAGGAGACATGATGATCAGGGTTATATAGGAGACATGATGATCAGGGATAGAGGGTTATATAGGAGACATGATGATCAGGGTTATATAGGAGACATGATGATCAGGGTTATATAGGAGACATGATGATCAGGGTTATATAGGAGACATGATGATCAGGGTTATATAGGAGACATGATGATCAGGGATATATAGGAGACATGATGATCAGGGTTATATAGGAGACATGATGATCAGGGTTATATAGGAGACATGATGATCAGGGTTATATAGGAGACATGATGATCAGGGATAGAGGGTTATATAGGAGACATGATGATCAGGGTTATATAGGAGACATGATGATCAGGGTTATATAGGAGACATGATGATCAGGGTTATATAGGAGACATGATGATCAGGGTTATATAGGAGACATGATGATCAGGGATATATAGGAGACATGATGATCAGGGTTATATAGGAGACATGATGATCAGGGATATATAGGAGACATGATGATCAGGGTTATATAGGAGACATGATGATCAGGGATATATAGGAGACATGATGATCAGGGTTATATAGGAGACATGATGATCAGGGATATATAGGAGACATGATGATCAGGGATATATAGAGAACATGATGATCAGGTAGAGGGTTATATAGGAGACATGATGATCAGGGTTATATAGGAGACATGATGATCAGGGTTATATAGGAGACATGATGATCAGGGATAGAGGGTTATATAGGAGACATGATGATCAGGGTTATATAGGAGACATGATGATCAGGGTTATATAGGAGACATGATGATCAGGGTTATATAGGAGACATGATGATCAGGGTTATATAGGAGACATGATGATCAGGGATATATAGGAGACATGATGATCAGGGTTATATAGGAGACATGATGATCAGGGTTATATAGGAGACATGATGATCAGGGATAGAGTGTTATATAGGAGATATGATGATCAGGGTTATATAGGAGACATGATGATCAGGGTTATATAGGAGACATGATGATCAGGGATATATAGGAGACATGATGATCAGGGAAAGAGGGTTATATAGGAGACTTGATGATCAGGGTTATATAGGAGACATGATCATCAGGGTTTTATAGGAGACATGATGATCAGGGATAGAGGGTTATATAGGAGACATGATGATCAGGGTTATATAGGAGACATGATGATCAGGGTTATATAGGAGACATGATGATCAGGGTTATATAGGAGACATGATGATCAGGGTTATATAGGAGACATGATGATCAGGGTTATATAGGAGACATGATGATCAGGGATATATAGGAGACATGATGATCAGGGTTATATAGGAGACATGATGATCAGGGATATATAGGAGACATGATGATCAGGGATAGAGTGTTATATAGGAGACATGATGATCAGGGTTATATAGGAGACATGATGATCAGGGATATATAGGAGACATGATGATCAGGGTTATATAGGAGACATGATGATCAGGAGAGGGTTATATAGGAGACATGATGATCAGGGTTATATAGGAGACATGATCATCAGGGTTTATAGGAGACATGATGATCAGGGATAGAGGGTTATATAGGAGACATGATGATCAGGGTTATATAGGAGACATGATGATCAGGGTTATATAGGAGACATGATGATCAGGGTTATATAGGAGACATGATGATCAGGGATATATAGGAGACATGATGATCAGGGTTATATAGGAGACATGATGATCAGGGATATATAGGAGACATGATGATCAGGGATAGAGTGTTATATAGGAGATATGATGATCAGGGTTATATAGGAGACATGATGATCAGGGTTATATAGGAGACATGATGATCAGGGATATATAGGAGACATGATGATCAGGGATAGAGTGTTATATAGGAGATATGATGATCAGGGTTATATAGGAGACATGATGATCAGGGTTATATAGGAGACATGATGATCAGGGTTATATAGGAGACATGATGATCAGGGTTATATAGGAGACATGATGATCAGGGATATATAGGAGACATGATGATCAGGGTTATATAGGAGACATGATGATCAGGGATATATAGGAGACATGATCATCAGGGTTATATAGGAGACATGATGATCAGGGATATATAGGAGACATGATGATCAGGGATATATAGGAGACATGATGATCAGGGAAAGAGGGTTATATAGGAGACATGATGATCAGGGTTATATAGGAGACATGATGATCAGGGTTTTATAGGAGACATGATGATCAGGGATAGAGGGTTATATAGGAGACATGATGATCAGGGTTATATAGGAGACATGATGATCAGGGTTATATAGGAGACATGATGATCAGGGTTATATAGGAGACATGATGATCAGGGTTATATAGGAGACATGATGATCAGGGATATATAGGAGACATGATGATCAGGGTTATATAGGAGACATGATGATCAGGGATATATAGGAGACATGATGATCAGGGATAGAGGTTATATAGGAGACATGATGATCAGGGTTATATAGGAGACATGATGATCAGGGTTATATAGGAGACATGATGATCAGGGATATATAGGAGACATGATGATCAGAGGGTTATATAGGAGACATGATGATCAGGGTTATATAGGAGACATGATGATCAGGGTTATATAGGAGACATGATGATCAGGGATAGAGGGTTATATAGGAGACATGATGATCAGGGTTATATAGGAGACATGATGATCAGGGTTATATAGGAGACATGATGATCAGGGTTATATAGGAGACATGATGATCAGGGTTATATAGGAGACATGATGATCAGGGATATATAGGAGACATGATGATCAGGGTTATATAGGAGACATGATGATCAGGGATATATAGGAGACATGATGATCAGGGTTATATAGGAGACATGATGATCAGGGATATATAGGAGACATGATGATCAGGGATATATAGGAGACATGATGATCAGGGATAGAGGGTTATATAGGAGACATGATGATCAGGGTTATATAGGAGACATGATGATCAGGGTTATATAGGAGACATGATGATCAGGGATAGAGGGTTATATAGGAGACATGATGATCAGGGTTATATAGGAGACATGATGATCAGGGTTATATAGGAGACATGATGATCAGGGTTATATAGGAGACATGATGATCAGGGTTATATAGGAGACATGATGATCAGGGATATAGGAGACATGATGATCAGGGTTATATAGGAGACATGATGATCAGGGATATATAGGAGACATGATGATCAGGGATAGAGGGTTATATAGGAGACATGATGATCAGGGTTATATAGGAGACATGATGATCAGGGATATATAGGAGACATGATGATCAGGGATATATAGGAGACATGATGATAAGTGAGAGAGGGTTATATAGGAGACATGATGATCAGGGTTATATAGGAGACATGATGATCAGGGTTATATAGGAGACATGATGATCAGGGATAGAGGGTTATATAGGAGACATGATGATCAGGGTTATATAGGAGACATGATGATCAGGGTTATATAGGAGACATGATGATCAGGGTTATATAGGAGACATGATGATCAGGGTTATATAGAGACATGATGATCAGGGTTATATAGGAGACATGATGATCAGGGATATATAGGAGACATGATGATCAGGGTTATATAGGAGACATGATGATCAGGGATATATAGGAGACATGATGATCAGGGATAGAGGGTTATATAGGAGACATGATGATCAGGGTTATATAGGAGACATGATGATCAGGGTTATATAGGAGACATGATGATCAGGGATATATAGGAGACATGATGATCAGGGATAGAGGGTTATATAGGAGACATGATGATCAGGGTTATATAGGAGACATGATGATCAGGGTTATATAGGAGACATGATGATCAGGGATAGAGGGTTATATAGGAGACATGATGATCAGGGTTATATAGGAGACATGATGATCAGGGTTATATAGGAGACATGATGATCAGGGTTATATAGGAGACATGATGATCAGGGATATATAGGAGACATGATGATCAGGGTTATATAGGAGACATGATGATCAGGGTTATATAGGAGACATGATGATCAGGGATAGAGGGTTATATAGGAGACATGATGATCAGGGTTATATAGGAGACATGATGATCAGGGTTATATAGGAGACATGATGATCAGGGTTATATAGGAGACATGATGATCAGGGATAGAGGGTTATATAGGAGACATGATGATCAGGGTTATATAGGAGACATGATGATCAGGGTAGGGTTATATAGGAGACATGATGATCAGGGTTATATAGGAGACATGATGATCAGGGATATATAGGAGACATGATGATCAGGGATAGAGGGTTATAGAGACATGATGATCAGGGATATATAGGAGACATGATGATCAGGGTTATATAGGAGACATGATGATCAGGGTTATATAGGAGACATGATGATCAGGGTTATATAGAGACATGATGATCAGGGTTATATAGGAGACATGATGATCAGGGATATAGAGACATGATGATCAGGGATAGAGGTTATATAGGAGACATGATGATCAGGGTTATATAGGAGACATGATGATCAGGGTATATAGGAGACATGATGATCAGGGTTATGAGACATGATGATCAGGGTTATATAGGAGACATGATGATCAGGGTTATATAGGAGACATGATGATCAGGGATATATAGGAGACATGATGATCAGGGTTATATAGGAGACATGATGATCAGGGATATAGGAGACATGATGATCAGGATAGAGGGTTATATAGGAGACATGATGATCAGGGTTATATAGGAGACATGATGATCAGGGTTATATAGGAGACATGATGATGATGATCAGGGTTATATAGGAGACATGATGATCAGGGTTATATAGGAGACATGATGATCAGGGGTTATATAGGAGACATGATGATCAGGGTTATATAGGAGACATGATGATCAGGGATATATAGGAGACATGATGATCATGATCAGGGTTATATAGGAGACATGATGATCAGGGTTATATAGGAGACATGATGATCAGGGTTATATAGGAGACATGATGATCAGGGATATATAGGAGACATGATGATCAGGGAAAGAGGGTTATATAGGAGACATGATGATCAGGGTTATATAGGAGACATGATGATCAGGGTATATAGGAGACATGATGATCAGGGATAGAGGGTTATATAGGAGACATGATGATCAGGGTTATATAGGAGACATGATGATCAGGGTTATATAGGAGACATGATGATCAGGGTTATATAGGAGACATGATGATCAGGGATATATAGGAGACATGATGATCAGGGTTATATAGGAGACATGATGATCAGGGATATATAGGAGACATGATGATCAGGGATAGAGAGTGTTATATAGGAGACATGATGATCAGGGTTATATAGGAGACATGATGATCAGGGTTATATAGGAGACATGATGATCAGGGATATATAGGAGACATGATGATCAGGGATAGAGTGTTATATAGGAGATATGATGATCAGGGTTATATAGGAGACATGATGATCAGGGTTATATAGGAGACATGATGATCAGGGTTATATAGGAGACATGATGATCAGGGTTATATAGGAGACATGATGATCAGGGATATATAGGAGACATGATGATCAGGGTTATATAGGAGACATGATGATCAGGGATATATAGGAGACATGATGATCAGGGTTATATAGGAGACATGATGATCAGGGATATATAGGAGACATGATGATCAGGGATATATAGGAGACATGATGATCAGGGAAAGAGGGTTATATAGGAGACTTGATGATCAGGGTTATATAGGAGACATGATCATCAGGGTTTTATAGGAGACATGATGATCAGGGATAGAGGGTTATATAGGAGACATGATGATCAGGG
The DNA here is from genome assembly GCA_030435695.1 of Brachymystax lenok tsinlingensis. Classification (NCBI taxonomy): domain Eukaryota; kingdom Metazoa; phylum Chordata; class Actinopteri; order Salmoniformes; family Salmonidae; genus Brachymystax; species Brachymystax lenok. Next base: position 41,874,897 of record CM059808.1, read on the forward strand.
TTATATAGGAGACATGATGATCAGGGTTATATAGGAGACATGATGATCAGGGTTATATAGGAGACATGATGATCAGGGATATATAGGAGACATGATGATCAGGGTTATATAGGAGACATGATGATCAGGGTTATATAGGAGACATGATGATCAGGGATATATAGGAGACATGATGATCAGGGTTATATAGGAGACATGATGATCAGGGTTATATAGGAGACATGATGATCAGGGATATAGGAGACATGATGATCAGGGATAGAGGTTATATAGGAGACATGATGATCAGGGTTATATAGGAGACATGATGATCAGGGTTATATAGGAGACATGATGATCAGGGTTATATAGGAGACATGATGATCAGGGATATATAGGAGACATGATGATCAAGGGTTATATAGGAGACATGATGATCAGGGTTATATAGGAGACATGATGATCAGGGTTATATAGGAGACATGATGATCAGGGTTATATAGGAGACATGATGATCAGAGGGTTATATAGGAGACATGATGATCAGGGTTATATAGGAGACATGATGATCAGGGTTATATAGGAGACATGATGATCAGGGTTATATAGGAGACATGATGATCAGGGTTATATAGGAGACATGATGATCAGGGATATATAGGAGACATGATGATCAGGGTTATATAGGAGACATGATGATCAGGGATATATAGGAGACATGATGATCAGGGTTATATAGGAGACATGATGATCAGGGATATATAGGAGACATGATGATCAGGGTTATATAGGAGACATGATGATCAGGGATATATAGGAGACATGATGATCAGGGATATATAGGAGACATGATGATCAGGGTTATATAGGAGACATGATGATCAGGGTTATATAGGAGACATGATGATCAGGGTTATATAGGAGACATGATGATCAGGGATATATAGGAGACATGATGATCAGGGTTATATAGGAGACATGATGATCAGGGATATATAGGAGACATGATGATCAGGGTTATATAGAGACATGATGATCAGGGATATATAGGAGACATGATGATCAGGGATAGAGGGTTATATAGGAGACATGATGATCAGGGTTATATAGGAGACATGATGATCAGGGTTATATAGGAGACATGATGATCAGGGATATATAGGAGACATGATGATCAGGGATATATAGGAGACATGATGATCAGGGTTATATAGGAGACATGATGATCAGGGTTATATAGGAGACATGATCATCAGGGTTATATAGGAGACATGATCATCAGGGTTATATAGGAGACATGATGATCAGGGTTATATAGGAGACATGATGATCAGGGTTATATAGGAGACATGATGATCAGGGTTATATAGGAGACATGATGATCAGGGATATATAGGAGACATGATGATCAGGGATAGAGACATGATGATCTATATAGGAGACATGATGATCAGGGATATATAGGAGACATGATGATCAGGGTTATATAGGAGACATGATGATCAGGGATATATAGGAGACATGATGATCAGGGATAGAGTGTTATATAGGAGCCATGATGATCAGGGATATATAGGAGACATGATGATCAGGGTTATATAGGAGACATAATGATCAGGGATATATAGGAGACATGATGATCAGGGATAGAGGGTTATATAGAGACATGATGATCAGGGTTATATAGGAGACATGATGATCAGGGTTATATAGGAGACATGATGATCAGGGATATATAGGAGACATGATGATCAGGGATATATAGGAGACATGATGATCAGGGTTATATAGGAGACATGATGATCAGGGTTATATAGGAGACATGATGATCAGGGATATATAGGAGACATGATGATCAGGGATATATAGGAGACATGATGATCAGGGATAGAGGGTTATATAGGAGACATGATGATCAGGGTTATATAGGAGACATGATGATCAGGGTTATATAGGAGACATGATGATCAGGGTTATATAGGAGACATGATGATCAGGGATAGAGGGTTATATAGGAGACATGATGATCAGGGATATATAGGAGACATGATGATCAGGGATATAGGAGACATGATGATCAGGGATATATAGGAGACATGATGATCAGGGATATATAGGAGACATGATGATCAGGGTTATATAGGAGACATGATGATCAGGGTTATATAGGAGACATGATGATCAGGGATATATAGGAGACATGATGATCAGGGATATATAGGAGACATGATGATCAGGGTTATATAGAGACATGATGATCAGGGTTATATAGGAGACATGATGATCAGGGTTATATAGGAGACATGATGATCAGGGATATATAGGAGACATGATGATCAGGGTTATATAGGAGACATGATGATCAGGGTTATATAGAGACATGATGATCAGGGTTATATAGGAGACATGATGATCAGGGTTATATAGGAGACATGATGATCAGGGATATATAGGAGACATGATGATCAGGGTTATATAGGAGACATGATGATCAGGGATATATAGGAGACATGATGATCAGAGGGTTATATAGGAGACATGATGATCAGGTTATATAGGAGACATGATGATCAGGTTATATAGGAGACATGATGATCAGGAGGGTTATATAGGAGACATGATGATCAGGGTTATATAGGAGACATGATGATCAGGGTTATATAGAGACATGATGATCAGGGTTATAGTATATAGACATGATGATCAGGGATATATAGGAGACATGATGATCAGGGTTATATATAGAGACATGATGATCAGGGTTATATAGAGACATGATGATCAGGAGGGTATAGGAGACATGATGATCAGGGTTATATAGGAGACATGATGATCAGGGTTATATAGGAGACATGATGATCAGGGTTATATAGGAGACATGATGATCAGGGTTATATAGGAGACATGATGATCAGGGTTATATAGAGACATGATGATCAGGGTTATATAGAGACATGATGATCAGGGTTATATAGGAGACATAATGATCAGGGATATATATAGGAGACATAATGATCAGGGATATATAGGAGACATGATCATCAGGGTTATATAGGAGACATGATGATCAGGGATAGAGGGTTATATAGGAGACATGATGATCAGGGTTATATAGTAGACATGATGATCAGGGTTATATAGGAGACATGATGATCAGGGTTATATAGGAGACATGATGATCAGGGATATATAGGAGACATGATGATCAGGGATAGAGGGTTATATAGGAGCCATGATGATCAGGGATATATAGGAGACATGATGATCAGGGTTATATAGGAGACATGATGATCAGGGTTATATAGGAGACATGATGATCAGGGTTATATAGGAGACATGATGATCAGGGTTATATAGGAGACATGATGATCAGGGTTATATAGGAGACATGATGATCAGGGATATATAGGAGACATGATGATCAGGGTTATATAGGAGACATGATGATCAGGGTTATATAGGAGACATGATGATCAGGGTTATATAGGAGACATGATGATCAGGGATATATAGGAGACATGATGATCAGGGATATATAGGAGACATGATGATCAGGGTTATATAGGAGACATAATGATCAGGGATATATATAGGAGACATAATGATCAGGGATATATAGGAGACATGATCATCAGGGTTATATAGGAGACATGATGATCAGGGTTATATAGGAGACATGATCATCAGGGTTATATAGGAGACATGATGATCAGGGATATATAGGAGACATGATGATCAGGGTTATATAGGAGACATGATGATCAGGGATATATAGGAGACATGATGATCAGGGATATATAGGAGACATGATGATCAGGGATAGAGGGTTATATAGGAGACATGATGATCAGGGTTATATAGGAGACATGATGATCAGGGTTATATAGGAGACATGATGATCAGGGATATATATAGAGACATGATGATCAGGGTTATATATAGGAGACATGATGATCAGGGTTATATAGGAGACATGATGATCAGGGTTATATAGGAGACATGATCATCAGTGTTATATAGAGACATGATCATCAGGGTTATATAGGAGACATGATGATCAGGGTTATATAGGAGACATGATGATCAGGGATATATAGGAGACATGATGATCAGGGTTATATAGGAGACATGATGATCAGGGATATATAGGAGACATGATGATCAGGGTTATATAGGAGACATGATCATCAGGGTTATATAGGAGACATGATCATCAGGGTTATATAGGAGACATGATGATCAGGGATATAGGAGACATGATGATCAGGGTTATATAGGAGACATGATGATCAGGGTTATATAGGAGACATGATGATCAGGGTTATATAGGAGACATGATCATCAGGGTTATATAGGAGACATGATCATCAGTGTTATATAGGAGACATGATCATCAGGGTTATATAGAGACATGATGATCAGGGGTTATATAGGAGACATGATGATCAGGGTTATATAGGAGACATGATGATCAGGGATATAGGAGACATGATGATCAGGGTTATATAGGAGACATGATGATCAGGGATATATAGGAGACATGATGATCAGGGATAGAGGGTTATATAGGAGACATGATGATCAGGGATATATAGGAGACATGATGATCAGGGTTATATAGGAGACATGATGATCAGGGTTATATAGGAGACATGATGATCAGGGTTATATAGGAGACATGATGATCAGGGTTATATAGGAGACATGATGATCAGGGTTATATAGGAGACATGATGATCAGGGATTATATAGGAGACATGATGATCAGGGTTATATAGGAGACATGATGATCAGGGTTATATAGGAGACATGATGATCAGGGTTATATAGAGACATGATGATCAGGGTTATATAGGAGACATGATGATCAGGGTTATATAGGAGACATGATCATCAGGGTTATATAGGAGACATGATCATCAGGGTTATATAGGAGACATGATGATCAGGGATATATAGGAGACATGATGATCAGGGTTATATAGGAGACATGATGATCAGGGTTGTATAGGACATGATGATCAGGGTTATATAGGAGACATGATGATCAGGGTTATATAGGAGACATGATGATCAGGGATATATAGGAGACATGATGATCAGGGATATATAGGAGACATGATGATCAGGGTTATATAGGAGACATGATGATCAGGGTTATATAGGAGACATGATGATCAGGGATATATAGGAGACATGATGATGAGACATGATGATCAGGAGACATGATGATCAGGGTTATATAGGAGACATGATGATCAGGGATATAGGAGACATGATGATCAGGGTTATATAGGAGACATGATGATCAGGGTTATATAGGGAGACATGATGATCAGGGTTATATAGGAGACATGATGATCAGGGATATATAGGAGACATGATGATCAGGGATATATATAGGAGACATGATGATCAGGGTTATATAGGAGACATGATGATCAGGGATAGAGGGTTATATAGGAGACATGATGATCAGGGTTATATAGGAGACATGATGATCAGGGTTATATAGGAGACATGATGATCAGGGATATATAGGAGACATGATGATCAGGGTTATATAGGAGACATGATGATCAGGGTTATATAGGAGACATGATGATCAGGGTTATATAGGAGACATGATGATCAGGGATATATAGGAGACATGATGATCAGGGATATATAGGAGACATGATGATCAGGGTTATATAGGAGACATGATGATCAGGGTTATATAGGAGACATGATGATCAGGGTTATATAGAGACATGATGATCAAGGGTTATATAGAGACATGATGATCAGGGTTATATAGGAGACATGATGATCAGGGTTGTATAGAAGACATGATGATCAGGGTTATATAGGAGACATGATGATCAGGGATATATAGTAGACATGATGATCAGGGTTATATAGGAGACATGATGATCAGGGTTATATAGGAGACATGATGATCAGGGTTATATAGGAGACATGATGATCAGGGATATATAGGAGACATGATGATCAGGGTTATATAGAGACATGATGATCAGGGATATATAGGAGACATGATGATCAGGGATAGAGGGTTATATAGGAGACATGATGATCAGGGATATATAGGAGACATGATGATCAGGTTATATAGGAGACATGATGATCAGGGTTATATAGAGACATGATGATCAGGGTTATATAGGAGACATGATGATCAGGGTTGTATAGGAGACATGATGATCAGGTTTGTATAGGAGACATAATGATCAGGGATATATATAGGAGACATGATGATCAGGGATAGAGGGTTATATAGGAGACATGATGATCAGGGATATATAGGAGACATGATGATCAGGGTTATATAGGAGACATGATGATCAGGGTTATATAGGAGACATGATGATCAGTGTTATATAGAGACATGATCATCAGGGTTGTATAGAAGACATGATGATCAGGGTTATATAGGAGACATGATGATCAGGGGTTATATAGGAGACATGATGATCAGGGTTATATAGGAGACATGATGATCAGGGTTATATAGAGACATGATGATCAGGGTATATAGGAGACATGATGATCAGGGTTATATAGGAGACATGATGATCAGGGTTATATAGGAGACATGATGATCAGGGATATAGGAGACATGATGATCAGGGTTATATAGGAGACATGATGATCAGGGTTATATAGGAGACATGATGATCAGGGTTATATAGGAGACATGATGATCAGGGATAGAGGGTTATATAGGAGACATGATGATCAGGGTTATATAGGAGACATGATGATCAGGATAGAGGGTTATATAGGAGACATGATGATCAGGAGGGATATATAGGAGACATGATGATCAGGGTTATATAGGAGACATGATGATCAGGTTATATAGACATGATGATCAGGGTTATATAGGAGACATGATGATCAGGGATATATAGGAGACATGATGATCAGGGATATATAGGAGACATGATGATCAGGGATATATAGGAGACATGATGATCAGGGATAGAGGGTTATATAGGAGACATCATGATGATCATCAGGGTTATATAGGAGACATGATGATCAGGGTTATATAGAAGACATGATGATCAGGGATATATAGGAGACATGATGATCAGGGATAGAGGGTTATATAGGAGACATGATGATCAGGGATACAGGGTTATATAGGAGACATGATGATCAGGGATATATAGGAGACATGATGATCAGGGTTATATAGGAGACATGATGATCAGGGATATATAGGAGACATGATGATCAGGGATAGAGGGTTATATAGGAGACATGATGATCAGGGTTATATAGGAGACATGATGATCAGGGATATATAGGAGACATGATGATCAGGGATAGAGGGTTATATAGGAGACATGATGATCAGGGATATATAGGAGACATGATGATCAGGGATATATAGGAGACATGATGATCAGGGATATATAGGAGACATGATGATCAGGGTTATATAGGAGACATGATGATCAGGGATATATAGGAGACATGATGATCAGGATAGAGGGTTATATAGGAGACATGATGATCAGGGTTATATAGGAGACATGATGATCATGATCAGGGATATATAGGAGACATGATGATCAGGGATATATAGGAGACATGATGATCAGGGATATATAGGAGACATGATGATCAGGGATATATATAGGAGACATGATGATCAGGTTATATAGGAGACATGATGATCAGGGATAGAGGTTATATAGGAGACATGATGATCAGGAGACATGATGATCAGGATATAGAGACATGATGATCAGGGTTATATAGGAGACATGATGATCAGGGATATATAGGAGACATGATGATCAGGATAGAGGTTATATAGGAGACATGATGATCAGGGTTATATAGGAGACATGATGATCAGGGTTATATAGGAGACATGATCATCAGGGTTATATAGGAGACATGATGATCAGGGTTATATAGGAGACATGATGATCAGGGTTATATAGGAGACATGATGATCAGGGATAGATGATCAGTATAGGAGACATGATGATCAGGGATATATAGGAGACATGATGATCAGGGATAGAGGGTTATATAGGAGACATGATGATCAGGGTTATATAGGAGACATGATGATCAGGGATATATAGGAGACATGATGATCAGGGTTATATAGGAGACATGATGATCAGGGATATATAGGAGACATGATGATCAGGGTTATATAGGAGACATAATGATCAGGGATATATATAGGAGACATAATGATCAGGGATATATAGGAGACATGATCATCAGGGTTATATAGGAGACATGATGATCAGGGTTATATAGGAGACATGATGATCAGGGATATATAGGAGACATGATGATCAGGGTTATATAGGAGACATGATGATCAGGGTTATATAGGAGACATGATGATCAGGGTTATATAGGGAGACATGATGATCAGGGATATAGGATATTAGACATGATGATCAGGGTTATATAGGAGACATGATGATCAGGGTTATATAGAGGATAGAGGGTTATATAGGAGACATGATGATCAGGGATATATAGAGAGACATGATCAGGGTTATATAGGAGACATGATGATCAGGGATATATAGGAGACATGATGATCAGGGATATATAGGAGACATGATGATCAGGGATAGAGGGTTATATAGGAGACATGATGATCAGGGTTATATAGGAGACATGATGATCAGGGATATATAGGAGACATGATGATCAGGGTTATATAGGAGACATGATGATCAGGGTTATATAGGAGACATGATGATCAGGGTTATATAGGAGACATGATCATCAGGGTTATATAGGAGACATGATGATCAGGGGTTATATAGGAGACATGATGATCAGGTTATATAGGAGGAGACATGATCAGGAGATCAGGGTATATAGGAGACATGATGATCAGGGTGGAAAGAGGGTTATATAGGAGACATGATGATCAGGGATATATAGGAGACATGATGATCAGGGTTATATAGGAGACATGATGACTGATAGGAGAGACATGATAGGGTTATATAGAGACATGATGATCATGATGATCAGGGTTATATAGGAGACATGATGATCAGGGATATATAGGAGACATGATGATCAGGGTTATATAGGAGACATGATGATCAGGGATATATAGGAGACATGATGATCAGGGATATATAGGAGACATGATGATCAGGGATATATAGGAGACATGATGATCAGGGATAGAGGGTTATATAGGAGACATGATGATCAGGGTTATATAGGAGACATGATGATCAGGGATATATAGGAGACATGATGATCAGGTTATATAGGAGACATGATGATCAGGGATATATAGGAGACATGATGATCAGGGTTATATAGGAGACATGATGATCAGGGATATATAGGAGACATGATGATCAGGTTATATAGGAGACATGATGATCAGGGATATATAGGAGACATGATGATCAGGGATATATAGGAGACATGATGATCAGGATAGAGGGTTATATAGGAGACATGATGATCAGGGTTATATAGGAGACATGATGATCAGGGTTATATAGGAGACATGATCAGGTTATATAGGAGACATGATGATCAGGGATATATAGGAGACATGATGATCAGGGATAGAGGGTTATATAGGAACATGATGATCAGGGATATATAGGAGACATGATGATCAGGATATATTAGACATGATGATCAGGGATATAGGAGACATGATGATCAGGGATAGAGGGTTATGATAGGACAGATGATCAGGTTATATAGAGACATATGATCGGGGATATATAGGAGACATGATGATCATCAGGTTATATAGGAGACATGATGATGAAGAGGTTATATAGGAGACATGATGATCAGGGATATATAGGAGACATGATGATCAGGGTTATATAGGAGACATGATGATCAGGGTTATATAGGAGACATGATGATAGAGAGGGCTATATAGAGACATGATGATCAGGGTTATATATAGACATGATGATCAGGGTTATATAGGAGACATGATGATCAGGGATAGAGGTTATATAGGAGACATGATGATCAGGGATATATAGGAGACATGATGATCAGGGATATATAGGAGACATGATGATCAGGGTTATATAGGAGACATGATGATCAGGATATATAGAGACATGATGATCAGGGTTATATAGGAGACATGATGATCAGGGTTATATATAGGAGACATGATGATCAGGGTTATATAGGAGACATGATGATCAGGGAGGTTATATAGGAGACATGATCATGTGTTATATAGGAGACATGATGATCAGGGATATAGACATGATGATCAGGTTATATAGGAGACATGATGATCAGGGTTATATAGGAGACATGATGATCAGGGATATATAGGAGACATGATGATCAGGGTTATATAGGAGACATGATGATCAGGGTTATATAGGAGACATGATGATCAGGGTTATATAGGAGACATGGAGACATGATGATCAGGGTTATATAGGAGACATGATGATCAGGGATATATAGGAGACATGATGATCAGGGAATGTAGGATACAGATGACATGATCATCAGGGTTATATAGGAGACATGATGATCAGGGGTTATATAGGAGACATGATGATCAGGGTTATATAGGAGACATGATGATCAGGGTTATAGGAGACATGATGATCAGGGTTATATAGGAGACATGATGATCAGGGTTATATAGGAGACATGATGATCAGGGATATATATAGGAGACATGATGATCAGGGATATATAGAGACATGATGATCAGATGATGATCAGGGATATATAGGAGACATGATGATCAGGGATATAGGTTATATATGATGATCAGGGTTATATAGGAGACATGATGATCAGAGGGTTATATAGGAGACATGATGATCAGGGTTATATAGAGACATGATGATCAGGGATATATAGGAGACATGATGATCAGGGTTATATAGGAGACATGATGATCAGGGATGATCAGGGATATATAGGAGACATGATGATCAGGGATAGAGGGTTATATAGGAGACATGATGATCAGGGATATATAGGAGACATGATGATCAGGGTTATATAGAGAGACATGATGATCAGGTTATATAGAGACATGATGATCAGGGTTATATAGGAGACATGATGATCAGGGTTGCTCTATAGGAGACATGATGATCAGGGATATATAGGAGACATGATGATCAGGGTTATATAGGAGAGACATGATGATCAGGTTATATAGAGACATGATGATCAGGGTTATATAGGAGACATGATGATCAGGGTTATATAGGAGACATGATGATCAGGGATATATAGGAGACATGATGGTCAGGGTTATATAGGAGACATGATCATCAGGGTTATATAGGAGACATGATCATCAGTGTTATATAGAGACATGATCATCAGGGTTATATAGGAGACATGATGATCAGGGTTATATAGGAGACATGATGATCAGGGATATATAGGAGACATGATGATCAGGGTTATATAGGAGACATGATGATCAGGGATATATAGGAGACATGATGATCAGGGATATATAGGAGACATGATGATCAGGGATATATAGGGAGACATGATGATCAGGATATATAGGAGACATGATGATCAGGGATAGAGGGTTATATAGGAGACATGATGATCAGGGTTATATAGGAGACATGATGATCAGGGATATATAGGAGACATGATGATCAGGGATATATAGGAGACATGATGATCAGGGATATATAGGAGACATGATGATCAGGGATAGAGGGTTATATAGGAGACATGATGATCAGGATATATAGGAGACATGATGATCAGGGATATAGGAGACATGATGATCAGGTTATATAGGAGACATGATGATCAGGGATATATAGAGACATGATGATCAGGGTTATATAGGAGACATGATGATCAGGGTTATATAGGAGACATGATGATCAGGGATGATCAGGGATATATAGGAGACATGATGATCAGGGATAGAGGGTTATATAGGAGCCATGATCATCAGGGATATATAGGAGACATGATGATCAGGGATATATAGGAGACATGATGATCAGGGATATATAGGAGACATAATGATCAGGGATATATAGGAGACATGATGATCAGGGTTATATAGGAGACATAATGATCAGGGATATATAGGAGACATAATGATCAGGGATATATAGGAGACATGATGATCAGGGTTATATCTTATAGATCTTATAGATCCAAGATGGCGTAGCAGTTAGACGTGTATTTGTCTTGTCCCGTCCTGTCCTGTGTAAATATCGTCTTTATAATATTTTTATATATTTTCTTCACATATCTTTTTTATATGTGCTCTCTAAAATCCAACTTCAAAACACTCTCCTGCAACCTGCTCTCACCCAATGTGGCAGTGCGGATCTGTGGTTTTTGTTGTTGTTTTTTTCCGAATCTGGTCAAATAACATGATGATCAGGGATATATAGGAGACATGATGATCAGGGATATATAGGAGACATGATGATCAGGGATATATAGGAGACTAGCTAACGCAGTATTTAGCTTACTATTGCTAGAAGGGCATCAGCTAACCTTCAGCTCCGGAAAAGCTTTCGCCGCTCGTGATAACACGACTAAACCTGAGCTTACCGGACCTTATTTTTATTTATTTTTTCCCTCCATATCCCCCTGGATCCCTACCGCAAGTTGGACATTTTTCAACTGGATCTTGCAGCTAGCTAGCTGCTACCTGAGTGCCATCGGCTAACGTCGGTCTCATAGCAATACACCACCAGCCTGAAGCCAGCCCTTCTCCCCGGGCTGACTGAGGAGTTTCAGCACGCCTGCTGGGCTACAACTCCTATCCGACCCGCTTCTACTGCCGGTGTGGAGACCTACCGGGCCTTCTCAAGTGGGACTGCCTGACGTTATTCGCCCGAGGGAGATATTTCAACCGGCCCTCCGACGCGACGTCACCTGAACGCCCATCAGCTAACTGCGGCCTGCCAACGCCCGCTGTCCAGAGCATATGTCGGCTGCTGAAGCTGGTCTAGGTGTCCATCGGACAATTTGTTGTGCCAATCTGGCCTGGTCCCCTTCACCACACCGAAACCCCATCACAACTGGTCTACTTGACGGAAACGCGTGGAGGAGGAGGCTATAAACAGACTTCCCTCCTGCCTTTGTTAGCTTCGCCCTGCTAGACGCTGTTAGCTTGCCACCCCCCAGCTGAAGCTGTCTGAAACGCTGTGTCGCCAGCCTCACTACTAACTTCTGACCCTTATGTTCACTAGGGCTAAGCATGCTCTCCTCCTCATTGTCAATATGCCTTGTCCATTGCTGTTCTGGTTAGTGTTTATTGCCTTATTTCACACAGTAGAGCCTCTAGCCCTTCTGCTCAATATGCCTTATCCAACCTTTAGTTCCACCTCCCACACATGCGATGACATCACCTGGTTTAAATCTTTCTAGAGACATTATCTCTTTCTATCAATGCACTTCAATGCCTAGGTTTGATCCTCCACTGTATTCACGTCCTACCATACCATTGTCTGGTACATTATGCCTTTAATCTCGGATTTTTATCACCCCCTGAAATCCTGCTATTTTTACTTCTCTGTTCCGAACGCCCAGGACGACCAGTCATTATAGCCTTTAGCCGTGATCCTTATCTTACTCCCTCCTCTGTTCCTCTGGTGATATAGAGGTTAATCCAGGCCCTGCAGTGCCTTAGCCTTCCACTCTCTATATTCCACAGTGCCCTCCTCATTTGTTGGGACTTCTGCAAATCAGAAAAGCCTTTGGTTTCATGCATGTCAACACAGGGAAGCCTCCTCCCTAAGTTTGTTTTATTCACTGCCCTAGCACACTTCTGCCAACCCGGGATGTCCTAGCTGTGGTTCTGAATCCTGGCTTAGGAAGACCACCAGTAACACTGAAATTTCCATCCCTAACTATAACATCTTCAGACAAGATAGAACGGCCAAAGGGGGTGGCAAGTTGCATATCTTATTGGCAGAGATAGCCTGCAGGAGTTCTTGTCTTGCTTTCCAGGTCTGTACCCAAACAATTTGAACTTTTACTTTAAAATCTGCCTTTCTATGAAACAAGTTCCTCATTGTTGCCGCTGGTTATAGACCACCCTCTCTGCCCCCAGCTGTGCTCTGGACACCATATGTGAACTGGATTGCCTCCCATTCATCTATCTTCAGAGTTCAAAGGGTTAGGTGACTCTAAATTGGGACATGCTTAACAATCTCTGGCCATCCTACAATCTAAGCTTGATGCCTCAACCTCACACAAATCATATTTGAACCTACTAGGTACAATCCCAAAGCCGTAAACATCAGGAACCCTCATAGATGTAATCCTAACTAACTGTGCCCTCCAAATACACCCCTGCTGTTTTCAACCAAGATCTCAGTGATCACTGCCTCATTGCCTGCATCCGTACGGGGTTTCTTGCAGTCAAAACGATCTCCTCTCATTACTGTTAAACGTTCCCTAAAACACTTCAGCGAGCAGGCCTTTCTACATTGACTCCGGGCTTGTGGTATCCTGGAAGCGGATATTGACTCTTTATCCCCGCCAGTAGAGGATGCCTGGTTATTCTTTAAAAGTGCTCTTCCTCACCATCTTAAATAAGCATGCCCCATTCAAGAAATTTAGAAACCGTGAATAGATATAGCCCTTGGCCCCTCCAGACCTAATCGTGCCCTTGACCAGCGCAAAAACATCCTGTACAGCCTCTGGCATTAGCACCCGAACAGCCCCATGATATGCAAACTTTTCAGGAAGTCAGCAACCACATACCGCTGGCAGTTAGGAAAGCTGCAAGGCACACAGCTCTCTTCAAGCAGAAATTTTCTCCTGTAACACAAACTCCAAGCTGAAAGTTCGAGAGGGAGAGACACTGACCCAGCGTCACATGGGCAGAATAAGAGCACATACTGAGGGGCTGGAGCACATGAGGGTAGGACATGGAAGCATGAGTGATATGACAGGAGTTGAGAATGAGACAGGAGGAGAGATGAGGAGACAGGGACGAGGGAGGAGGGAGGCCTGACTGATGCCACTCTTCTATGACACATGCTTTCCACCTGGCTACCTCTACCCTCGGTCAACAGCCCTGCACCCCCTCAGCAACTCGCCAAAGCCTCCCCACTTCTCCTTCTCCCAAATCCAGTCAGCTGATGTTCTAAAAGAGCTATGAAATCTGGACCCTTACAAATCAGCCGGGCTAGACACAATCTGGACCCTTTCTTTTAAAAAATTATCTGCCGAAATTGCTGCAACCCCTATTACTAGCCTGTTTAACCTCTCTTTCGTGACGCCTGAGACTCCCAAAGACTGGAAAGCAGTTGCGGTCATCCCCTCTCTTTCAAAGGGGAGACACTTCTGACCCAAACTGTTATCGCCTATATCCATCCTCTTCCTGCCTTTCTAAGGTCTTTGAAAGCCAAGTTAACAAACAAATTATCAATTACTCTCGAATCCCACCGCACCTTCTCCGCTTATGCAATCTGGTTTCAGGGCTGGTCATGGGTGCACCTCAGCCACGCTCAAGGTCCTAAATGACATCATAACCGCCATCGACAAGAGACATGCCAGTGCAGCTGTTTTCATTGATCTGGCCAAGGCTTTCGACTCTGTCAATCACCGCGATTCCAGATCGGGCAGACTCGACAGCATTGGTTTCTCAACACTGCCCTCAAGATGGTTCACCAATTACTTCTCCGACAGAGTTCAGTGTGTCAAATCAGAGGGCCTGTTGTCCGGGCCTCTGGCAGTCTCCATGGGGGTGCCACAGGGTTCAATTCTTGGGCCGATTCTTTTCTCTAGAGTACATCAATGATGTCGCTCTTGCTGCAGGTGAGTCTCTGATTCACCTCTG
>CM059809.1:0-89519 GCA_030435695.1 Brachymystax lenok tsinlingensis
GTAGTAGAAGTAGTAGTAGCAGTAATATTAGTAGTAGAAGTAGTAGTAGTAGTAGTAGTGACAGCAGTAGTAGTGGTAGTAGCAGTAGCAGTAATATTAGTAGTAGAAGTAGTAGTAGTAGTGACAGCAGTAGTAGTGGTAGTAGTAGCAGTAATATTAGCAGTATTAATGGCTGAGAAATAGTAGTAGTAGTAGTAGTAGTAGTAGTAGTAGAAGTAGTGGTAGTAATAGTAGTAGTAGTAGTAGAAGTAGTGGTAGAAGTAGTAGTAGTAGCAGTAGTAGTAGCAGTAGCAGTATTGGTAGTAGTGGTGGTAGTAGTAGTAGTAGTAGTGACAGCAGTAGTAGTGGTAGTAGTAGCAGTAATATTAGCAGTATTAATGGCTGAGAACTAGTAGTAGTAGTAGTATGTGACGACCCTCCCACTCTGTCTGTTTGCTATTCTCCTCTTTGCTCTTGTTTCCTTGTTAGGGATGCGATGGGCGTGAGTCAGGGAGGGTGGAGTCAGTGAGGCATAGGAAACACCTGGGACTGGGGAGTTTGTCCAGGATAAATAGAACTCTTCCCCAGTCATTGGGAGACTCTACGCCAGGCAGACCACCCTTTTATGGAGTTTTTGAGTTGTTTGTTTGCACAACTTCCCTTTCAACACCCCCTCATTTATCACATTTAATTGCACACACTCACTCCACACTACTGATTGCTGACTACACACACCATTGTTAATTGTAATTGGTTTACTTTAGTTCATAAATATGTTATTTTGTTCCCTAACTCCACGTTGTCTCCCTTTTTTGTTATTCTGAACTCTGAGCAGGTTCGTGACTAGTAGTAGTGGTAGTGGTAGTAGAGGTATCAGTGGTAGTAGTAGTAGTAGTAGTGGTGGTGGTGGTCAGTAGGCGATTGCATCCAGGAGTGGTGGTGGCGCGGTAGTAGTAGCGATAGTAGAGTAGTGCTGAGTGGTAGTAGTAGTGGACAGCAGTGGTAGTAATGGTAGTGAGTGGTGGTAGCGGTGAGTGGTGGTAAGGTGGTACTAGTGGTAGTGGTATTGACAGCAGTGGTAGTAATAGTAGTGGTGGTGGTAGTAGTGAGGTGGTGCTGGTGGTGGTAGTGGTGACAGCCCGGTAGTAATAGTAGTAGTGGAGGATTGGTGTTAGTGGTGAAATGGTGACGGCGGTAGGGCGAATGTAGTAGTAGTAGTAGTGAGTGGTGGTGGTGGTGACCCAGCGGCTGATGAGATGATGTAGTGGTGGCAGTGACGGCCCAAGGAGTGAGTGGTGGTGGTGGTGGTGGTGAGCAGCGGTGTGGTAGTGGTGAAGTGATGTGGTGGTAGTGGTGAAGTAGTGGTAGGTAGTAATGGTGGTAGTGGTGGTAGTGGTGGTGAGAGTGACAGCGGTGGTAGTGGTGACCGGTGGTGGCGCAGTGGCGAGTGGTGGCAGTGGTGGTGGTGAGTGGTGGTGACCGGTGGCAGTGGTGGTGGTGGACCGGTGGTGGTGGTAGTGGTAGTGGTAGTAGTAATGGTAGTGGTAGTGACGGTGGTGGTGATGGTAGTGGTAGTGGTAGTAATGGTAGTGGTGGTGACGGTGGTAGTGGTGGTGGTGGTCCAGTGGTGGTAATGGTAGTAGTGGTGACCGGTGGTGGTGAGTGGTGGTGGTAGTGGTAGTAGTGAGTGAGTGGTGGTAGTGGTGGTGAGTGAGTGGGTCAGAGTGGTGGTGACTGGTGGTAGGATGGTATGGTGGTGGTGGTGGTGGTGGTGGTGGTGAGTGAGGTGGTGGTGGTAGTGGTGGTGGTGGTGGTGGTAGTGGTGGTAGCAATGGTGGTGAGTGGTGGTGAGTGGTGGTGAGTGGTGGTGGTGAGTAGTGGTGGTGGTGGTGGTGGTGGTGAGTGGTGGTGACACTTAGTGGTGGTAGTGATTAAATTGGGTGGAGTAAAGTGGTGAAATTGGAGTGGTGAGTAGTGGTGGTGTGGTGGTGGTGGTGGCCCAGCAATGGTGGTGGCAGTGGTGGTGTTGGTGGTGGTGGTGGTGGTGGTGGTGAGGTGGTGGTGAGGTGGTGGTGGTGGTGGTGGTGGTAGTGGTGGGTGGTGGTGGTGGTGGTAGTGGTGGTGGTGGTGGTGGTGGTGGTGGTGGTGTGCTTAATGGTGGCAGTAGTGGTGGTGGTGAGTGGTGGTGGTGGTGGTGAGTAGTGAGTAGGTGAGTGGTGGTGGTGGTGGTAGTAGTGGTAGTGGTGTGTAGTGAGTGGTAGTGGTGGTGGTGGTGGTGGTGAGTGAGTAGGCTGGTAGTGGTAGCAATGAGTAGTGGTAGTGTAGTGGTGGTGGTGGTGGTGGTGGTGAGTGGTGGTGGTAGTAGTGGTAGTGGTGACATAGTGAGTGGTAGTAGTGAGGTGAGTGGGTCGAGTAGGTAGTGAGTAGTGAGTAGTAGTGGTAGTAGTAGTGGTAGTAGTGGTGGTAGTAGTGGTGACAGCAGTAGTAGTAGTAGTGGTAGTGGTAGTGGTGGTAGAAGTAGTAGAGGTAGTATTAGTGGTAGTAGAAGTGACAGCAGGGAACAGAGATTGGGAACAGACAGATATAGGGGAGGTAATGACACAGGTGATTGAGTCCAGGTGAGTCCATTAATTGCTGATATGTGTGACGGGGGAAGGCAGGTGTGGGAAATGATGGTGACAGGAGTGTGTAATGCTGGGGAGCAGGCGGGACATTTGATAAAAATGTCATAATTTGATTGATTTACAACTTTGGTACAATAAGCAAACATTTTGATTCAGCATTGGGTTTATAAGCTCAAGGAGAAAACATATGAAAGAGGATATTCTCAGCTACTGGAAAATACATTTTGGGAGGTTAAAATCACCAGCCTCCTGTGATGCAAATGTATTTGGTGATTCTGATTTGACCTATCATCTATAGACACGGGAAGTAGGGGTGCTGAGAGTGCTGCAGCCCCCCCTGATACATCACAATTAAAAATGATGAAAAACAGTGCACTAGGCCTTTATTACTCCTGGATGAGCAGAGCGGAGCGAAACACTCAGCAGAGAGGGGAGAAATGCTATCATCCTATTCACCTCTTATGGCCATTGAAATTCATACAAATATATGCAAATGTATGTAAATGTATGCAAATGTTTATAACGTCGCCGGAAGAGATGGCTGCCGTTTTATAGTCTCCTAACCAATTGTGGTCTTGTGTGTGTTTTGTTTTGCGTTGTTTGTAACTTATTTTGTACATAATGTTTCTGCCACCGTCTCTTACGACTGAAAAGAGCTTCTAGATATCAGAACAGCGATTTACTCACCTCGAACTGGACAAAGATTATTTTTTCTTTAACGAGTCGGATGCCGAAGGATTTACTTCAGTTACCCGACAAGGCCCAAATGACAGTGATTCGCATTAAGAACGAGACGGAGATATCGGGGACGTAGGTCGGGGTGCCTTGTCATTTTTAGAGATTCCAGATTCCAGGTTCATGCCATCGTGTCTAGTCAGGTTCATGCCATCGTGTCTAGTCAGGTTCATGCCATCGTGTCTAGTCAGGTTCATGCCATCGTGTCTAGTCAGGTTCATGCCATCGTGTTTAGGTTCATGCCATCGTGTTTAGGTTTATGTCAGTGTCTAGTTTAGGATTTAGCGTTTGTGTTCACGTCATGTTCATCGTTTTTTGTTTTGTTCCGTCGTTAAATAAAATATGTATTCTGGTTTCTTCGCTGCGCATTGGTCTGTCCGAAGAGGAGATAATCGTGACAGTAAGCATTTCACTGTTGTATTCGGCACCTGGAC
Source organism: Brachymystax lenok tsinlingensis (assembly GCA_030435695.1). Classification (NCBI taxonomy): domain Eukaryota; kingdom Metazoa; phylum Chordata; class Actinopteri; order Salmoniformes; family Salmonidae; genus Brachymystax; species Brachymystax lenok. Next base: position 3,773 of record CM059809.1, read on the forward strand.
TGTGACAAATACAATTTGATTTGATTTGAGGAATTTGAGGAGTTGTACCAAACCAAATCAAATCCATCCCTACGCTATTGAGTTTTAAGTCCTTAACAGTTTATGTGCGAAATGTTCCAAGACAGAACAGGCTAACAGAAAGCATAATATACTGAACAAAAATAGAAACGCAACATGTAAAGTCAAAGATCCCATAAATGTTCCATACACACAAAGATTATTTCTTTCAAATTTTGTACTCAAATCTGTTTCCATCCTTGTCAGTGAGCATTTCTCCAAGATAATCCATCCACGTGACAGGTGTGGCATATCATGAAGCTGATTAAACAGCATGATCATTATACAGGTGCATCTTGTGCTGAGGACAATAAAAGGCCACACTAAAATGTGCAGATTTGTCACACAGCACAAAGCCACAGATGTCTTAAGTTTTGAGGGAGCGTGCAAATGGCACGCTGACTGCAGGAATGTCCACCAGAGCTGTTGCCAAATAATTTTCTGTTAATTTCTCTACCATAAGCCGCCTCCAATGTCGCTTCTTCACCTGCTGGATCGGCTGAGATCAGCCACCCGGACAGCTGATGAAACTGTGGGTTTGTACAACCAGAGAATTTGTGCTCAACTGTCAGAAACCGTCAAAGGGTCATCTGTGTGGTCGTCCGACTTCAGTGGGAAAATGCTCACTTTTGATGGTCAATGGCACGCTGGAGAAGTGTGCTCTTCACGGATGAGTCCCGGTTTCAACTGTACCGGGCAGATGGCAGACAGCGTGTATGGCGTCGTATGGTCAAGCGGTTTGCTGATGTCAACGTTGTGAACAGAGTGCCCCATGGCGGCGGTGAGGTTATGGTATGGGCAGGCATAAACTACAGACAATGAACACAATTTTATTTTATCGATGGTAATTTGAATGCACAGAGATACCGTGACGAGATCCTGAGGCCCATTGTTGTGCCATTCATCCGCCGCCATCACCTCATGTTTCAGCATGATAATGCACGGCCCCATGTCGCAAGGATCTGTACACAATTCCAGGAAGCTGAAAATGTCCCAGTTCTTCCATGGCCTGCACGCTCACCAGATATGTCACTCATTGAGAATTTGTTGTGATGCTCTGGATCAACTGCTTTCCACAGGCCACAATCAACAGTCTGATCAACTCTAGGCAAAGGCGATGTGTTAGGCAAATGATGTGTAAGGTTCTGCTTTTCTCTTTTCTTAGTCAACCTTGTGTTCTTTTTCTTTGTGTTCTGGAACGTAGCCCTGTTTCTTTGTGTTCTGGAACGTAGCCCAGTTTCTTTGTGTTCTGGAACTTAGCCCAGTTTCTTTGTGTTCTGGAACTTAGCCCAGTTACTTTGTGTTCTGGAACGTAGCCCTGTCTTTCCTTTTTGGTCATTGATTTCACCTGTGTTCGTTTCTCACCTGGTCTCATCAGCTCTCTATTTAGTTCAGTTCTTTCTGTTTGTATGGTTGTGAGGTATTGTTTGTTTTTGACTACCTACCTGTGCTTGACCATTGCCTGGACCACGATTCCTGCCTTCTGCTAAGGCTTAATATTCATCTGGGGCGCTCTGCGCCTGAATCTACACATTTTTCTCCCTGTGTATTCAAATAACAACATTATCAAAAAGTTTCTCAAGCAACCAGCACATTTTAAAGTTGTTTTGGTGTTGGTAACATTTAAGGTTTGGACACTACAGATGACAGCAGAAGGTGAGAAATAATAATAAGTATGTTGTATTTCTAAAGTAGTTTTTGGCTTTCAGCAAGCACCTTTAATCAGAAGGCATAGTTCACTCATCACTACAGAACACCAAGGATCCCATGAGAACCAACATGAAGCTGATAGGAGCACATCAAATTTGGTGTCAAATTAAAGATAATTATGTTTTTTATTAAGGCACAAAGTTGAAGTATAGACTAGGGATGTGACAAATTTAGTTAAGTTAAGACCCTTGCCAACTAATATTAACAATTATACTTCATTTTAAATAGTAAAATTACAGAAGGCAAATAAACTAACTAACTATTGTCGTGTCATTCTTTTACAAAAATCTCATATATCTTTAAGATATTTTGTTATTTATCTCTCACATGTTTTTACTGATTAGGATTTATTAAGTCATTAAAACGTCTCATTATGTTACCAAATCTGTAAAAGATTGACCCAAAGGTCAATTACACAACGACTGCAACTGAATTGGCTACAATGGGAATTCATACTAATCCCGAACCACCTGCTACTGTCATCTCCCTCTCTTAAATAACCCTTCCCTCTCCCTGTGTCTGTCTCCCTGTGTCTCTCTCTTAAATAACCCTTCCCTCTCCCTGTGTCTGTCTCCCTGTGTCTCTCTCTTAAATAACCCTTCCCTCTCCCTGTGTCTGTCTCCCTGTGTCTCTCTCTTAAATAACCCTTCCCTCTCCCCGTGTCTGTCTCCCTGTGTCTCTCTCTTAAATAACCCTTCCCTCTCCTGTGTCTGTCTCCCTGTGTCTCTCTCTTAAATAACCCTTCCCTCTCCCGTGTCTGTCTCCCTGTGTCTCTCTCTTAAATAACCCTTCCCTCTCCCCGTGTCTGTCTCCCTGTGTCTCTCTCTTAAATAACCCTTCCCTCTCCCCGTGTCTGTCTCCCTGTGTCTCTCTCTTAAATAACCCTTCCCTCTCCCCGTGTCTGTCTCCCTGTGTCTCTCTCTTAAATAACCCTTCCCTCTCCCTGTCTGTCTCTTAAATAACCCTTCCCTCTCCCCGTCTGTCTCCCTGTATCTCCCTCTTACATGGCGTCTCTCTCTCCGACCCATGAGCCCACTCTCCTTCCATTTACACCAGAACTTTCACCAGATTGGACAGTCCTCGAAAGAAAACTAGAGTATAGTAGAGCATAGGTCAGTAGAGTACAGTAGAGCATAGTTTAGCAGAGTAGAGTAGAGTTTAGTACAGTAGAGTGTAGTACAGAAGAGTAGAGTGAAGTAGAGTTTAGTACAGTAGAGTGTAGTGTAGTACAGTAGAGCATAGTTTAGCAGAGTTTAGTACAGTAGAGTACAGCACAGTAGAGTGTAGTACAGTAGAGTGTAGAACAGTAGAGTTTAGTACAGTAGAGTGTAGTACAGTAGAGTTTAGTACAGTAGAGTGTAGTACAGTAGAGTGTAGTACAGTAGAGTGTAGTACAGTAGAGTTTAGTACAGTAGAGTGTAGTACAGTAGAGTTTAGTACAGTAGAGTTTAGTACAGTATAGTACAGCACAGTAGAGTTTAGTACAGTAGAGTTTAGTACAGTAGAGTACAGCACAGTAGAGTACAGCACAGTAGAGTTTAGTACAGTAGAGTACAGCACAGTAGAGTTTAGTACAGTAGAGTACAGCACAGTAGAGTGTAGTACAGTAGAGTTTAGTACAGTAGAGTGTAGTACAGTAGAGTGTAGTACAGTGTAGTACAGTAGAGTTTAGTACAGTAGAGTGTAGTACAGTAGAGTTTAGTACAGTAGAGTTTAGTAGAGTGTAGTACAGTAGAGTGTAGTACAGTAGAGTGTAGTACAGTAGAGTTTAGTACAGTAGAGTTTAGTACAGTAGAGTGTAGTACAGTAGAGTTTAGTAGAGTTTAGTACAGTAGAGCATAGTTTAGCAGAGTTTAGTACTGTAGAGTACAGCACAGTAGAGTTTAGTACAGTAGAGTGTAGTACAGTAGAGTTTAGTACAGTAGAGCATAGTTTAGCAGAGTTTAGTACTGTAGAGTACAGCACAGTAGAGTTTAGTACAGTAGAGTGTAGTACAGTAGAGTTTAGTACAGTAGAGTTTAGTACAGTATAGTACAGCACAGTAGAGTTTAGTACAGTAGAGTTTAGTACAGTAGAGTACAGCACAGTAGAGTACAGCACAGTAGAGTTTAGTACAGTAGAGTACAGCACAGTAGAGTGTAGTACAGTAGAGTTTAGTACAGTAGAGTGTAGTACAGTAGAGTGTGAGTACAGTGTGTAGTACAGTAGAGTTTAGTACAGTAGAGTGTAGTACAGTAGAGTTTAGTACAGTAGAGTTTAGTACAGTGTAGTACAGTAGAGTTTAGTACAGTAGAGTGTAGTACAGTAGAGTTTAGTACAGTAGAGTTTAGTACAGTATAGTGTAGTACAGTAGAGTTTAGTACAGTAGAGTTTAGTAGAGTTTAGTACAGTAGAGTTTAGTAGAGTTTAGTACAGTAGAGTTTAGAACAGTAGAGTTTAGTACAGTAGAGTGTAGTACAGTAGAGTTTAGTACAGAAGAGTGTAGTACAGTAGAGTGTAGTACAGTAGAGTGTAGTACAGTAGAGTTTAGTAGAGTTTAGTACAGTGGAGTGTAGTACAGTAGAGTTTAGTACAGAAGAGTGTAGTACAGTAGAGTGTAGTACAGTAGAGTGTAGTACAGTAGAGTTTAGTAGAGTTTAGTACAGTAGAGTTTAGTACAGTAGAGTTTAGTACAGTAGAGTGTAGTACAGTAGAGTTTAGTACAGTAGAGTTTAGTAGAGTTTAGTACAGAAGAGTTTAGTAGAGTTTAGTACAGTAGAGTTTAGAACAGTAGAGTTTAGTACAGTAGAGTGTAGTACAGTAGAGTTTAGTACAGAAGAGTGTAATACAGTAGAGTTTAGTACAGTGGAGTGTAGTACAGTTTAGTACAATAGAGTGCGGTGCAGTACAGTACAGTACAGTAGAGCAGAGTTTAGTGCATTAGAGCAGAGTTTAGTAGAGTAGAGTTTAGAAGAGTAGAGTTTAGTACAGTAGAGTAGAGTAGAGTGTAGTACAGTAGAGTGTAGTACAGTGTAGTACAGTAGAGTTTAGTACAGTAGAGTGTAGTACAGTAGAGTTTAGTACAGTAGAGTTTAGTACAGTGTAGTACAGTAGAGTTTAGTACAGTAGAGTTTAGTACAGTAGAGTTTAGTACAGTAGAGTGTAGTACAGTAGAGTTTATTACAGTAGAGTTTAGTAGAGTTTAGTACAGTAGAGTTTAGAACAGTAGAGTTTAGTACAGAAGAGTGTAGTACAGTAGAGTGTAGTACAGTAGAGTTTAGTACAGTGGAGTGTAGTACAGTTTAGTACAATAGAGTGCGGTGCAGTACAGTACAGTACAGTAGAGCAGAGTTTAGTGCATTAGAGCAGAGTTTAGTACAGTAGAGTTTAGAAGAGTAGAGTTTAGTACAGTAGAGTAGAGTTTAGTACAGTAGAGTAGAGTTTAGTACAGTACAGTAGAGTAGAGTTTAGTACAGTAAAGTACAGTAGAGTTTAGTACAGTACAGCCTAGAGTTTAGGTACAGTACAGTACCAGTAGAGTTTAGTACAGTACAGTAGAGTAGAGTTTAGTACAGTACAGTAGAGTAGAGTTTAGTACAGTACAGTAGAGTTTAGTACAGTACAGTACAGTAGAGTTTAGTACAGTACAGTAGAGTAGAGTTTAGTACAGTACAGTAGAGTTTAGTACAGTACAGTAGAGTAGAGTTTAGTACAGTACAGTAGAGTAGAGTTTAGTACAGTACAGTAGAGTTTAGTACAGTACAGTAGAGTAGAGTTTAGTACAGTACAGTAGAGTAGAGTTTAGTACAGTACAGTACAGTAGAGTTTAGTACAGTACAGTAGAGTAGAGTTTAGTACAGTACAGTAGAGTTTAGTACAGTACAGTAGAGTAGAGTTTAGTACAGTAGAGCAGAGTTTAGTACAGTACAGTTAAGTAGAGTAGAAAAAGTATACATTTGAAAGTGAAAAAACAGATTTTAGCGTCATTCTTTTACCATGGAATTGTCTTTAATCAATGCCTAACCCACTCTACTACAGCAACAGAACAAGTTTCCCTTTAGTTTCTTAGTCTCTCCCCTATTTCAAGTGTTACCTCTGCAGTGGCCCAGGTGGCCCAGACTGGGTAGAAGGAGAAGCAGCGTTGCTCATTCTGATGCCACCCGGCTGGGCATGGTGACTGGGAGTCCACCCCTTCCACCTCCATCTTTATAGTGTTCACCACCCCCGAGGCAGCATCCACCCCTGGAACAACAACAACACACACTGACAGTATGTACTGTTCAAGAGCTGCGGGATTTAGCTCCCAGATTGCAGTTCCTATGGCTTCCACTAGATGTCAACAGTCTATAGACAAGGTTTCAGGCTTGTTTTTTGAAAAACCAACGAGTAAGAGCCTTTTTTTTGCCAGTGGACTCTATTCTTTGGCGCGCGTGACAGAGAGTTCCTCGTTTTTTTCCTGTTCTATTGAGCAGGTAATTTCCCGTCTGAAATATGATCCTTTATTTACATATTAGGGTACCTGAGGTTTGATTAGAAACGCTGTTTGAGTGGAACGGTGGATTACTGAACAAAACGCGCCAACCAAACTGAGCTTTTGGGATATAAAGAGAGACTTTATCGAACAAAAGGACCATTTATTGTGTAGCTGGAACCCTTTGCATTGCCATCAGAGGAAGATCTTCAGGTAAGCAATTTATTTGATCACTATTTTTGAGTTTTGTGACACCTGTGCTGGTTATATTATTATGCTAATGGAGGAAGTATTCAGGGTGCTGTCCTCAGACAATCAAATGCTTTCGCCGTGAAGCCTTTCTGAAATCTGACAACGCTGTGAGATTACCAAGATTCTAAGCTTCTGAATGCAACACTTGTATTTTCAAGAATGTTTAATATTACTATTTTGGTATTTTGAATTTGGCGCTCTGCATTTCTCCCAGATGTTGTAGTAGGTGGGTGGCCTGTGACCCACCAGTCCGTAAGAACTGACCTGCCTAGTTAAATAAAGGTTAAGAATTTGTTCTTAACTGACCTGCCTAGTTAAATAAAGGTTAAGAATATGTTCTTAACTGACCTGCCTAGTTAAATAAAGGTTAAATAAATAAAAAATTAAACAGAACACAGAGGGTTTATCATTTAACTGTTTACACACACTGTTTGATTTCAAGTTTCATATTTACCTGTTGCGAGGTGCAGAGCCATCACTGCACAACAAAGCAGCAGAGACATCCTGCCAACCGATCTACAGAGGAACCCATGACATTACACAACATAACAACATAGCTTTAATTAATTAGTTAGTTAATAACTTTTAATAAAGTGTTAAAGGGATCATGAGAGATTCTGTCATCGTTCTACTTAGCCAGAGTCAGATTAACTCCATTTTAATGTCTCTGCGTGCATTATGAAGGAAGTTAGTGGTTGTTTTGTGAGCCAATGCTAACTAGCATTAGCACAATGACTGGATGTCTACAGGTACGGTAGCATTGCTAATGTACCTGTATTCTTCCAGTCATTGTGCTAGAACCTTACATTATCCCTTTAACATAACTTCAATTAAAATGACATCAAATAACATGACATAACATGACAAAACATGAAACATAATACAAATTAACTTTTAACTGACATAAGTTAACATGACATAACAGAGCAATTCCATCTGTAACGTAGTACATTACCTGTACATAAATCAGAGACTGTTGAGAGTACCTGAGCTAGCTCGTAACACAGGGACAGTAGTAGTAGCTTGGTCTTGGTAGAACAGCTCAGAGAATCTGGTCTTTTCTGCCCGCTTCTGGCTTGTATTAGTCACTGTTGAGGAGGAGGAAGAGTGAAATGAGATGACTTGAGGGGAGGAGATGAAGAAAGCATAAGGTACTGCAGAACAGCAACCAGCCAATATCCTCCTCTCTACACTCGTGGGTGTGTCCTAAAAGCCTCAGCCCTGCCCACTCTCATTATCAGTCAGACTAGAATCACATCAACTACCTGCTAGTTCTACCATCACATCTCCTGCTCTGACAGACTAGAATCACATCAACTACCTGCTAGTTCTACCAACACATCTCCTGCTCTGACAGACTAGAATCACATCAACTACCTGCTAGTTCTACCAACACATCTCCTGCTCTGACAGACTAGAATCACATCAACTACCTGCTAGTTCTACCAACACATCTCCTGCTCTGAGACTAGATTCACAATTGGCTAAACTTAGTTTCTTTAACATCATCCTCAGCTCTGGCATCTTCCCCAAGGACTGATCACCCCAATCCACAAAAGTGGACACAAATTTGACCCCAATAACTACCGTGGGATATGCGTCAAATCAAATGTTATCGTCACTTGCACCGAATACAACAGGTGTAGACCTTACAGTGAAATGCTGAATACAACAGGTGTAGACCTTACAGTGAAATGCTGAATACAACAGGTGTAGACCTTACAGTGAAATGCTGAATACAACAGGTGTAGACCTTACAGTGAAATGCTGAATACAACAGGTGTAGACCTCACAGGGAAATGCTGAATACAACAGGTGTAGACCTCACAGGGAAATGCTGAATACAACAGGTGTAGAACTCACAGTGAAATGCTGAATACAACAGGTGTAGACCTCACAGTGAAATGCTGAATACAACAGGTGTAGACCTTACAGTGAAATGCTGAATACAACAGGAGTAGACCTTACAGTGAAATGCTGAATACAACAGGTGTAGACTCTCACAGTGAAATGCTGAATACAACAGGTGTAGACCTTACAGTGAAATGCTGAATACAACAGGTGTAGACCTTACAGTGAAATGCTGAATACAACAGGTGTAGACCTCACAGTGAAATGCTGAATACAACAGGTGTAGACCTTACAGTGAAATGCTGAATACAACAGGTGTAGACCTTACAGTGAAATGCTGAATACAACAGGTGTAGAACTCACAGTGAAAAGCTGAATACAACAGGTGTAGACCTTACAGTGAAATGCTGAATACAACAGGAGTAGACCTTACAGTGAAATGCTGAATACAACAGGTGTAGACCTCACAGTGAAATGCTGAATACAACAGGTGTAGACCTTACAGTGAAATGCTGAATACAACAGGTGTAGACCTTACAGTGAAATGCTGAATACAACAGGTGTAGACCTTACAGTGAAATGCTGAATACAACAGTGAAATATTTACTTACAGGCTCTAACCAACCTTACTTACAAGTCCAGAGTCAATGTGGAAAAAAAGTAAGAGATAAGATAACAAATAATTAAAGAGCAGCAGAAAAATAACAATAGCGAGACTATATACAGGGGGTACCGGTACAGAGTCAATGTGGAGGCTATGTACAGGGGGTACCGGTACAGAGTCAATGTGGAGGCTATATACAGGGGGTACTGCACAGAGTCAATGTGGAGGCTATATACAGGGGGTACCTGCACAGAGTCAATGTGGAGGCTATATACAGGGGGTACTGTACAGAGTCAATGTGGAGGCTATATACAGGGGGTACCGGTACAGAGTTAATGTGGAGGCTATATACAGGGGGTACCAGTACAGAGTCAATGTAGAGGCTATATACAGGGGGTACTGCACAGAGTCAATGTGGAGGCTATGTACAGGGGGTACCTGTACAGAGTCAATGTGGAGGCTATATACAGGGGGTACTGCACAGAGTCAATGTGAGGCTATATACAGGGGTACTGCACAGAGTCAATGTGGAGGCTATATACAGGGGGTACTGTACAGAGTTAATGTGGAGGCTATATACAGGGGGTACCAGTACAGAGTCAATGTGGAGGCTATATACAGGGGGTGCTGTACAGATTCAATGTGGAGGCTATATACAAGGGGTACCGGTACAGAGTCAATGTGGAGGCTATATACAGGGGGTACCGGTACAGAGTCAATGTGGAGGCTATATACAGGGGTACTGCACAGAGTCAATGTGGAGGCTATATACAGGGGGTACTGCACAGAGTTAATGTGGAGGCTATATACAGGGGGTACTAGTACAGAGTCAATGTGGAGGCTATATACAGGGGGTGCTGTACAGATTCAATGTGGAGGCTATATACAGGGGGTGCTGTACAGATTCAATGTGGAGGCTATATACAGGGGGTACCTGCACAGAGTCAATGTGGAGGCTATATACAGGGGGTACCGGTACAGAGTCAATGTGGAGGCTATATACAGGGGGTTCCGGTACAGAGTCAATGTGGAGACTATATACAGGGGGTACCGGTACAGAGTCAATGTGGAGACTATATACAGGGGGTACTGCACAGAGTCAATGTGGAGACTATATACAGGGGGTACTGCACAGAGTCAATGTGGAGGCTATATACAGGGGGTACTGTACAGAGTCAATGTGGAGGCTATATACAGGGTACTGCACAGAGTCAATGTGGAGGCTATATACAGGGGTACTGCATACAGAGTCAATGTGGAGGCTATATACAGGGGGTACCTGTACAGAGTCAATGTGGAGGCTATGTACAAGGGGTACTGGGTACAGAGTCAATGTGGAGGCTATGTACAGGGGGTACCGGTACAGAGTCAATGTGGAGGCTATATACAGGGGGTACCTGCACAGAGTCAATGTGGAGGCTATATACAGGGGTACCGGTACAGAGTTAATGTGGAGGCTATATACAGGGGGTACCAGTACAGAGTCAATGTAGAGGCTATATACAGGGGTACTGCACAGAGTCAATGTGGAGGCTATGTACAGGGGGTACTGCACAGAGTCAATGTGGAGGCTATATACAGGGGTACCTGTACAGAGTCAATGTGGAGGCTATATACAGGGGGTACTGCACAGAGTCAATGTGAGGCTATATACAGGGGGTACTGCACAGAGTTAATGTGGAGGCTATATACAGGGGGTACCAGTACAGAGTCAATGTGGAGGCTATATACAGGGGTGCGGTACAGATTCAATGTGGAGGCTATATACAAGGGGCACTGTACAGAGTCAATGTGGAGGCTATATACAGGGGGTACCGGTACAGAGTCAATGTGGAGGCTATATACAGGGGGTACCGGTACAGAGTCAATGTGGAGGCTATATACAGGGGGTACCTGCACAGAGTTAATGTGGAGGCTATGTACAGGGGGTACCGCACAGAGTCAATGTGGAGGATATATACAAGGGGTACTGCACAGAGTCAATGTGGAGGATATGTACAGGGGGTACTGCACAGAGTCAATGTGGAGGCTATATACAGGGGGTACTGCACAGAGTCAATGTGGAGGCTATGTACAGGGGGTACCTGCACAGAGTCAATGTCGAGGCTATGTACAGGGGTACCGGTACAGAGTCAATGTGGAGAGCTATATACAGGGGGTACCGGTACAGAGTCAATGTGGAGGCTATATACAGGGGGTACTGCACAGAGTCAATGTGGAGGCTATATACAGGGGGTACGTACAGAGTCAATGTGGAGGATATATACAGGGGGGGTACCTGCACAGAGTCAATGTGGAGGCTATATACAGGGGTACCTGTACAGAGTCAATGTGGAGGCTATGTACAGGGGGTACTGCACAGAGTCAATGTGGAGGCTATATACAGGGGTACCGGTACAGAGTCAATGTGGAGGCTATATACAGGGGGTACCTGCACAGAGTTAATGTGGAGGCTATATACAGGGGGTACCAGTACAGAGTCAATGTGGAGGCTATATACAGGGGTGCTGCACAGATTCAATGTGGAGGCTATATACAAGGGGTACTGCACAGAGTCAATGTGGAGGCTATATACAGGGGGTACCTGCACAGAGTCAATGTGGAGGCTATATACAGGGGGTACTGCACAGAGTCAATGTGGAGGCTATATACAGGGGGTACTGTACAGAGTTAATGTGGAGGCTATATACAGGGGGTACCAGTACAGAGTCAATGTGGAGGCTATATACAGGGGGTACTGGTACAGATTCAATGTGGAGGCTATATACAGGGGGTGCACAGATTCAATGTGGAGGCTATATACAGGGGGTACTGCACAGAGTCAATGTGGAGGCTATATACAGGGGGTACTGCACAGAGTCAATGTGGAGGCTATATACAGGGGGTTCCGGTACAGAGTCAATGTGGAGACTATATACAGGGGGTACTGCACAGAGTCAATGTGGAGACTATATACAGGGGGTACTGCACAGAGTCAATGTGGAGACTATATACAGGGGGTACCTGTACAGAGTCAATGTGGAGGCTATATACAGGGGGTACCAGTACAGAGTCAATGTGGAGGCTATATACAGGGGGTACCTGTACAGAGTCAATGTGGAGGCTATATACAGGGGGTACCGGTACAGAGTCAATGTGGGAGGCTATATACAGGGGTACCGGTACAGAGTCAATGTGGAGGCTATGTACAAGGGGTACAGGCACAGAGTCAATGTGGAGGCTATGTACAGGGGTACTGCACAGAGTCAATGTGGAGGCTATATACAGGGGGCACTGCACAGAGTCAATGTGGAGGCTATATACAGGGGGTACTGCACAGAGTCAATGTGGAGGCTATATACAGGGGGTACTGCAGTACAGAGTCAATGTGGAGGCTATATACAGGGGGTACTGCACAGAGTCAATGTGGAGGCTATATACAGGGGTACTGCACAGAGTCAATGTGGAGGCTATATACAGGGGGTACTGCACAGAGTCAATGTGGAGGCTATATACAGGGGGTACCTGCACAGAGTCAATGTGGAGGCTATATACAGGGGTACCTGTACAGAGTCAATGTGGAGACTATATACAGGGGTACCGGTACAGAGTCAATGTGGAGGATATATACAGGGGGTACTGCACAGAGTCAATGTGGAGGATATGTACAGGGGGTACTGCACAGAGTCAATGTGGAGGCTATATACAGGGGGTACTGCACAGAGTCAATGTGGAGGCTATGTACAGGGGGTACTGCACAGAGTCAATGTGGGAGGCTATGTACAGGGGGTACCCGCACAGAGTCAATGTGGAGGATACATACAGGGGGTACCTGCACAGAGTCAATGTGGAGGATATGTACAGGGGGTACTGCACAGAGTCAATGTGGAGGCTATATACAGGGGGTACCTGCACAGAGTCAATGTGGAGGCTATGTACAGGGGGTACCGGTACAGAGTCAATGTGGGAGGCTATGTACAGGGGTACGGCACAGAGTCAATGTGGAGGCTATATACAGGGGTACTGCACAGAGTCAATGTGGAGGCTATATACAGGGGGTACTGCACAGAGTCAATGTGGAGGCTATATACAGGGGGTACCGGTACAGAGTCAATGTGGAGGATATATACAGGGGGTACTGCACAGAGTCAATGTGGAGGCTATATACAGGGGGTACGGTACAGAGTCAATGTGGAGGCTATGTACAGGGGGTACTGCACAGAGTCAATGTGGAGGCTATGTACAGGGGTACCGTGCAGAGTCAATGTGGAGGCTATATACAGGGGGTACTGCACAGAGTCAATGTGGGAGGCTATATACAGGGGGTACTGCACAGAGTCAATGTGGAGGCTATATACAGGGGGTACCGGTACAGAGTCAATGTGGAGGCTATGTACAGGGGGTACCGCCACAGAGTCAATGTGGAGGCTATGTACAGGGGTACTGCACAGAGTCAATGTGGGAGGCTATATACAGGGGGTACTGCACAGAGTCAATGTGGAGACTATATACAGGGGGTACCTGCACAGAGTCAATGTGGAGGCTATATACAGGGGTACCGGTGCACAGAGTCAATGTGGAGACTATATACAGGGGTACTGCACAGAGTCAATGTGGAGGCTATATACAGGGGGTACCTGCACAGAGTCAATGTGGAGGCTATATACAGGGGGTACCTGCACAGAGTCAATGTGGAGACTATATATAGGGGTACCTGTACAGATTCAATGTGGAGGCTATATACAGGGGTACTGCACAGAGTCAATGTGGAGGCTATATACAGGGGGTACCTGCACAGAGTCAATGTGGAGGCTATATACAGGGGAACCTGCACTGAGTCAATGTGGAGGCTATATACAGGGGGTACCAGCACAGAGTCAATGTGGAGGCTATATACAGGGTACTGCACAGAGTCAATGTGGAGGCTATATACAGGGGGTACTGCACAGAGTCAATGTGGAGGCTATATACAGGGGGTACCTGTACAGAGTCAATGTGGAGGCTATATACAGGGGGTACTGCACAGAGTCAATGTGGAGGCTATATACAGGGGGTTCTGCACAGAGTCAATGTGGAGGCTATATACAGGGGGTTACCGGTACAGAGTCAATGTGGAGACTATATACAGGGGGTACTGCACAGAGTCAATGTGGAGGCTATATACAGGGGTTCCTGCACAGAGTCAATGTGGAGACTATATACAGGGGGTACCTGGTACAGAGTCAATGTGGAGACTATATACAGGGGGTACTGGTACAGAGTCAATGTGGAGGCTATATACAGGGGGTACTGCACAGAGTCAATGTGGAGACTATATACAGGGGTACTGTACAGAGTCAATGTGGAGACTATATACAGGGGGTACCGGTACAGAGTCAATGTGGAGACTATATACAGGGGGTACTGCACAGAGTCAATGTGGAGACTATATACAGGGGGTACTGTACAGAGTCAATGTGGAGACTATATACAGGGAGGGAAAAAAGTATTTTATCCCCTGCTGATTTTGTATGTTTGCCCACTGACAAAGAAATGATTAGTCTATAATTTTAATTGTAGGTTTATTTGAACAGTGAGATACAGAAAAACGCTTGTGAAAAATGTTATAAATTGATTTGCATTTTAATGCGGGAAATAAGTATTTGACCCCTCTGCAAAACATGACTTAGTACTTGGTGGCAACAGAGGTCAGACGTTTCTTGTAGTTGGCCACCAGGTTTGCACACATCTCATGAGGGATTTTGTCCATTAAATATGATTTCTAATCAGCTACTCTTCTAGGGGACCAAACAGGAAATAACACAACAAAAATATACATAGAACAACAATAACATTACAATTGTGTCATTTAGCAGACATTGATGGGTCACAAGTATAATACTAAATAACTCTTTCACCAGTAAGTAAATCCTTGCGAGAACGTTGGACCCAGTAAAAGCTATTTGTTATCAGTTAAAACTGGTTCTTGTAGTTTTAAGTCAGACGAGAAATTGAAGTACAATTGATGGTACTTGCTTTAACTCTAAAAGTATTTTTGTTGTAATTGTAGAAGTTTAAAATTGGCTGGTTTCCTTATATGAACTGTAACTCAGTAAAATCTTTTAAATTGCATTATAAGTTGATATTGTTTGTTCAGTGTAGTATTTCATATTATAATCTTGTGTATGTATTTCGTTTTCATGTATTTTCAATTTTAGCTTCTCATCCTCAATCATTTCAAATGATTTTATACACATGTGGTTGTATTGTGTTTTAAATTGTCAAATCTAATCCCCTCATGGAACACACCTTCCACGTCGTTCATTATTTTCCATAGAACCCATAGCCCCTCGTTGATTATCTCTGACATAACATTGATTAGATGGTACATCTTGAATTGAAGGATTTCCCCTCTTTTGCCTTGACATTGGCAGGATGTTTTTACACAAGGAAGTGAATCCTCCATATTACCTTTTTAAAGGTATTTATCTTTGTTTTCATGTTTGTTTTCATACAGTTTACAGTATGTGTCTAGTGGTTAGAGGTTGTTTCTGGACAGGAATGCCAGCTCCACCTTGACCTTCTGCTAAAGTTTTATATTAATGGTAATTCAGTCCACCACTGTGTCTCATCTGATCTCCACATCTATAGATGGAATCCATGCAACATTCCCTAGGTCTCCATCTCTCCACTAAACCACTGGTTTGTTAATCATACACCTCATATCGTTGTCACAGGGGAGATGTTGTTATTAGTTTGGCTATAGAAAATAGAACTAGTAGTGAAATAACACAAACATTCTGAAAGTGGGCAAATATTTATTTCAAGAAAAATACACATAATCGTAATATTTTTTTTTACATTATATTCATTGAGATTGTTCCCAGTAATCAACATGCACAGTAGATATGCTACATAATACAGGATGAATAAGGTTGTGAAAAAAACATATTTTCTTATAAGTGAATAATGTTATTATCCCCAAACTGCAACAGTGACTGATATATAGTACATTTAAAATAACAGTTTTATGTCAGTGTATATATTACACCAACAGATGGCGCCGGACAGCTGTACATCCAATGTGACCTTTTATGCCTTTCCTTAACCTTAACCCAAACCTCAGTGAAGCCATACCTGAACTTAACCTAACATGAACCATAATCAATGAAGTTTTTCTCCTGCCGGTCGAATATCCAACCACACCTGTGTGGAAGCACCTGCATTCAATACACTTTGTATCCCTCATTTACTAGTGTTTCATTATTTTGTCAGTTACCTGTACATAGCATAAGGGTTTAAGGTGCCTTACTCAAGGGCACAACAGCAGTATCAGGCACCTGCGATTCTGATGCCAGCAACCCTCTGTAACTGTATGGTCATTCTCATAGGACTGAAAAGGACATTCTCAACCGTTTCTGACCAGAAATTACAGTTTACCAGAAAATAAACAAAGTAGTACAGTTATTTAAATCTTAGCCAAGCCTTGAATCATGACATTGTACTACCTGCCATGTGACATTAGCTAGTTATGTCCTCATACACTGAGTGTACAAAACATTAACAACACCTTAATATTGAGTTGCACCACCGAAAGCTTTCCACAGGGATGCTGGCCCATGTTGACTCCCAATGCTTCCCACAGTTGTGTCAAGTTGGCTGGATGTCCTTTAGGTGGTGGACCATTCTTGATACACATGGTCAATTGTTGAGCATGAAAAATCCAGCAGTGTTGCAGTTCTTGACATAAACTTGTGCGCCGGGCACCTACTACCATACCCTGTTCAAAGAAACTTCAATATTTTGTCTTGCCCATTCACCTTCTTAATGGCACACATACACCGTGTCTCAATTGTCTCAAGGCTTAAAAATCCTACTTTTCTCCTCACCTTCATCCACACTGATTTGAAGTGGGTTTAACAAGTGACATCAATAATGGATCATAGCTTTCACCTGGATTCACCTGGTCAGTCTGTTATGGAGAAAGCACGAGTTCATAATGTTTGTACACTCAGTGTAGTTTCAGTGTTGTAAAAGTATAGATAGTTTAAATTCCCTTTTGAATATTTGGGAAAAGCTGTAGGCTACTCACTTTCCAACGGCAAACACTGTGGTTGCTATGGTGAGGTTCATGGACTTGTAGATCATGTCGATGAGGTCAGGGTCAAAGGTTCCTTCCCAGACGATGGGTGCCAACCATGGGGTGACTGCCACCACATCAGTACGACTAAAAAAACAGAACAAGACAGACTGTATTGTACTGATTTTGATCTCAATGTTTCTTATTTCTTATTCTCATTTTCAATGACAGCCTAGGAACAGTGGGTTAACTGCCTTGTTCAGGGACAGAACGACAGATTTGTACCTTGTCAGCTCAGGGATTTGACCATGCAACCTTGCGGTTACAAGTCCAACGCTCTAACCACCAGGCTACCTGCTGCCCCAATGTTTACAGATATACAGATCAAGCCTGACTGTGTTGTACTGATTATGATCTCAATATTTACAGATATACAGATCAAGCCTGACTGTGTTGTACTGATTATGATCTCAATATTTCCACGCTGATGTGGAAGATAACAACGATATGTAACTAAAATAAGATAACAACACTACTTACCCCACCAAGACACTGGGCTGCTTGTACAATAGCCTGGGAGAACAAAATGTATTTCATTAGTTAATTGCATCATTGTAACGAAGAGATGCTGTTATTACACTCTCAAAAAAACGTGCTAGTACTTTTTTTTTTTTTTTACTGTAGGGGAAACCTTTTTAGGGCTGTGGAGAACCTTTTTATATCTGTTCTTTGGATAATAACTCATAAAAAAATGGAAGAAGTCAATCTAGGTTGCTTTAAAAAAATATATAAGGGGGGTTGTGTTTGGGTAATAAAATTTGTGCAATTTCCATGTAGTTTTTTAATCCACGTGGTTTCAATCATGGATGTAAACATGAGGCTTGTGGAGAACTGATTTGGGGGGTTGGTAACATATGTTAAGTCTCTATAAGTTAGAGTTATAGTCATTGTTTTAAAACAATGTTAAACGATGAAATGTCAGATAGTGATGTTTGACACCGGAGCTCCGAGGCATGCATCGAAATCGCTAAGCAGTTTATTTTGAAGCAGTGTGCCGATGCTTGTATCGCTTTATTGTAAACACGTGTTCAATGATGTCTGAAGCTTTGTTTAGTCAAAAACAATGACCTGACTGGTCAATAATAATTTGACGATTAAACAATGAAATGTTTGTGGAGGACAGATTTGGGGTTGGTAACTTGTGACTGGTAATTCATTTGATTAATATTATGGTGTTTTCTATTCCATGAAAAATGAAAAACCCTCTGGGTTTCTGTTAGAGTGGAACGGAAAATATGGCGCTGTACAACGCTAAAGAATCCCTGTGTCGTGCGGACGGGAGACCAGGGTTTAAATTCTCTGACGGGGAGGAAGGAGTAGGCTGTCCTTGTAAATAAGAATTTGTTCTTAACTAATTCCATATTTGTTATTTCATAGTTGTGATGTCTTCACTATTATTCTGCAATGTAGAAAATAGTAAAAATAAAGAAAAATCCTGGAATTAGTAGGTGTGTCCAAACTGGTACTCTATGTAACTCAACATTTTTGTAATGTATCTTGACAGAATTGTTTATATTTTTTATGTAACCTTTATTTAACTAGGCAAGTTAGTTAAGAACAAATTCTTATTTACAATAAGTCAAAGTCACAATTATTAGTCAGTTGTACAACCGAATGCCTTCAACTGAAATGTGTCTTCCGCATTTAACCCAACCCCTCTGAATCAGAGAGGTGCAGGGGGCTGTCTTAATCAAAACCCGGGGAACAGTAGGTTAACTTCCTTGTTCAGGGGAACAGTTAACTGCCTTGTTCAGGGGCAGAACAACATATTTTTACCTTGTCAGCTTGGGGATTTGAACTTGCAACCCTCCGGTTACAGCTCTAACCACTAGGCTACCTGCCGACGAATAAGGGCCTAGGAACAGTGGGTTAATGATGGTACAGTAAAATATTGATACGCACCTTTCTGGAGAGATGATGTTACGTTCTCTGCTCCTGAATATGGGCTTCCTCAGGCTATATAAATAGAAAGACATAATAAAATTATTAATGACAACTATGGCTGTACAGTATACACAATACACATACTGTATCTATATCGATGTCAGTTGCATTTTCTCAAACCGATATCAGTATCATATCGATTTAATGAATAACCAGAGGGTGTGAGAGCGAATCGGATGCCTCTTCCATAGAGATAAAAAACAATTGATGTTGCAGATGCTGTGAGACATGCTGATTTGTCGTGGCCAAATGTTTTATTTCAAGATGTTTCAAAAATCCAAGTAGAATAGTAGCCTTTATGAGAATTGTAATAATAATAACAATGACTCTAATAATTATGAAAACGAAAATAATATTGAACACTTGGCTAACTGACAAATTAATGATTCCCAGGAAGAGTAGCTGCTGCATAATCAGTAGTTAATGGACCCCAGGTAGAGTAGCTGCTGCATGTTCAGTAGTTAATGGACCCCAGGTAGAGTAGCTGCTGCATGTTCAGTAGTTAATGGACCCCAGGAAGAGTAGCTGCTTCATGTTCAGTAGTTAATGGACCCCAGGTAGAGAGTAGATGCTGCATGTTCAGTAGTTAATGGACCCCAGGTAGAGTAGCTGCTGCATGTTCAGTATGTAATGGACCCCAGGAAGAGTAGCTGCTTCATGTTCAGTAGTTAATGAATGCCAGGAAGAGTAGCTGCTTCATGTTCAGCAGTTAATGAATGCCATGAAGAGTAGCTGCTTCATGTTCAGTCGTTAATGAACCCCAGGAAGAGTAGCTGCTGCATGTTCAGTAGTTAATGAACCCCAGGAAGAGTAGCTGCTTCATGTTCAGCAGTTAATGAATGCCATGAAGAGTAGCTGCTTCATGTTCAGTCATTAATGAACCCCAGGAAGAGTAGCTGCTGCATGTTCAGTCGTTAAACATGCACCCATATACAAGTGTTTCATACTCATCAAAAGCTCTGTTTCTTGGCAATATCACAGCGTTGTCAGATTTCAAAAAGGCTTTAAGGCAAAAGCAGCACATTGGATTGTTTGAGGGTAGAACCTATTTTCTCATGACCATGAATTCATTAGCCTTCACGGTTCACACAAAACACATTTCACAGCGAAAACAAATCAATTACCTGTTGAAGAACTTCTGCTGATGGCTTCCAAAGTGTCCAACGAAGACAATCCATGATTCTTTTGTTAGAAAAAGTCCTGTATTTTATCCATAAATCGCCGGTTGTTTCGCGCGTTATAATCAGAAACTACAGCCTCCACACCTCCATTGAAACGTGAAGGGAACTCGTTCAACTTATACCTATAAACTTGTTCAAGAACAATCAAAATACATTTTAAATGTATCCTTAGGAACACTTTTACGTATATTTACTATAATAAATCAACCGGAATATAAACTGGGCTATAAGAACGGAAAAGAACACAGAGCGTGCCTTCTCGGGAGCGCGCGTTCTCTTCTGTTGACTTCCAAGGGGACTCTTCCTGTTTTCTCTTCTTCTCTGCTCTAATGCATCCCAAAAGAATCTGACCACTGTCTTGAGACTTTTGACATCTAGAGGAAGCGATAGGTACTGCATTCATATGCTCTTATAATGGCATTTTCATAAGGGAGGGGTTCCAAATGAGGCACTCTGTCAAAACCACTTTTTCCAGGACAGAAATTCCTCGGGGGTTTCGCCTGCCATATCCGTTCTGTTTTACTCACAGACAAATGGTTAACACTTTTAGAACATTCAGAGTGTTTCCTATCCAATGGTACTATGGTAATATGTGCATATCCTATTTTCTGGGCCTGAATGGGAGGCATTTTACTTTGGGCACGCCAGGGTCTCCAAAACGGTCAGCTTGTGCGCTTCTGCCTAAGAAGTTAACGGATACACTACAGTTCAAAAAGGTCAAAAAGTTTGCGGTCACTTAGACATTTCCTTGTTTTCCATGAAATAGGAAATATAGTCAAGACGTTGACAAGGTTATAAATAATGATGATTAATTAAAATAATAATTGTCGCCTTCAAACTTTGCTTTTTGTCAAAGAATCCTCAATTTGCAGCAATTACAGCCTTGCAGACCTTTGGCATTCTAGTTGTCAATTTATTGAGGTAATCTGTAGAGATTTCACCCCATCCCACAAGTTGGATTGGTTTGATGGGCACTTCTTACGCACCATATGGTCAAGCTGCTCCCACAACAGCTCAGTAGGGTTGAGATCCGGTGTGTCACTGTGCTGGCCACTCCATTATAGACAGAATACCAGCTGACTGCTTCTTCCCTGAATAGTTCTTGCATAGTTTGGAGCTGTGCTGTGGGTTATTGTCCTGTTGTAGGAGGAAATTGGCTCCAATTAAGCGCCGTCAGCAGGGTATGGCATGGTGTTGCAAAATGGAGTGATAGCCTTCCATCTTCAAGATCCCTTTGAACCTGTACAAATCTCTCACTTTACCACCACCAAAGCACCCCCAGACCATCACATTGCCTCCACCATGCTTGACAGATGGTTCAAGCACTCCTCCTGCATCTTTTCAGTTTTTCTGCGTCTCACAAATGTTCTTCTTTGTGATCCGAACACCTCAAACTTGTCGTCCATAACACTTTTTACAATCTTCCTCTGTCCAGTATTTGTGTTCTTTTGCCCATCTTAATATTTTATTTTTATTGGCCTGTCTGAGATATGGCTTTTTTCTTTGCAACTCTGCCTAGAAGGCCGGCATCCCGGAGTCGCCTCTTCACTGTTGACGTTGAGACTGGTGTTGTGCACCGGGGCCTCCCACTCCTCTTTCTATTCTGGTTAGAGCCAGTTTGCGCTGTTCTGTGAATTGAGTAGTACACAGCGTTGTTCGAGATCTTTCGTTTCTTGGCAATTATTCGCATGGAATAGCCTTCATTTCTCAGAACAATAATATAATTGTCACGATCTTCGATAGGGACGGACCAAGGCGCAGCGAGGTATCCAGTATACATGCTTTATTTATAACGTAAACTAGGAAAATAATGAACAAACGACGATCGTAACGATGAACCTAGACTAGACTAGACTAGACTAGACTAGACTAGACTAGACTAGACTAGACTAGACTAGACTAGACTAGACTAGACACTCAGCTATGAAACAAACAAACAATAACCCACCAAACCCTAGAGAAACCTACACATAAACATATATATGGTTCCCAATTAGAGGTAACAACACTCAGCTGCCTCTAATTGGGAACCATTACCCCAACATAGAAATAGACAACCTAGAACAGAAAAAACCCTACACCAAAACGAAACTAAACACGCCAGCCTATCAACTCAGGCCTGGACGTGACAATAATGATGAGTTTCAGAAGAAAGGTCTTTCTTTCTGGTCATTTTGAGCTTGTAATTGAACCCATTGATGCTGATGCTCCAGATACCCAACTAGTCTAAAGAAGGCCAGTTTTATTGCTTCTTTAAATCAGCACAACAGTTTTCAGCTGTGCTAATATAATTGCCAAAGGGTTTTCTAATGATCAATTAGCCTTTTAAAATGATAAACTTGGATTAGCTAACACAACGTGCCATTGGAACACAGGAGTGATGGTTGCTGATAATGGGCCTCTGTACGCCAATGTAGATATTCCATTTAAAATCTGCCGTTTCCAGCTACAATAGTCATTTACAACATTAACAATGTCTACACTGTATTTCTGATCAATTTGTTATTTTAATGGACAGAAAATGTGCTTTTTGGAAATGACCCTAAACTATCTAAATGACCCTAAACTATTGAATGGTGGTGTAAGTTGTTGGCCCATTCTTTGAGGGTACTGACACATTTATAAGTGTGGCTTGAAGCATCCTCATCACCAGCTCTACACACCCTGCTGGCTTGCTAACTTCCACTGGGGTTTCACCCACATGGAATGCTGCCTAGCAGATGCTGTTGATGGAATCTACCTGTACTGTCACGCCTGCTCCCACTCTCCCTCCCTGGCGCTCGAAGGCGCTAGGCTCCACATCATTACACCTGCTCACCTCATCATGCGCATCAGCGATTCATTGCACTCACCTGGACTCAATCACCTGTGTAAATTTCATGCTATATTAAATGTTCAACTCCCCGTACCTGTTTCTCATCTCCAGTGTTGGTCCTTACATGTACATTGTTATTGTCAGAATATTAAAGTCTCTACCTACTATTATAATTGACATACAATGGCCTAGCAGGGTGCCACTTACTTCAGTCTTTATTTATTATTATTATTGAGATAGAAAGGCCTGGGGGTGCAACTGGGCAAGAAGATCAATGCCTTTGGGCCACACCCTCTCATGCAGTGCTATGCAAATATAACGCTGGCTTACCAACTTCTGCATGTCAACTTCAACCTGAAGAGGACCAGAGTGACCAGCGGTTAGTCATGGTACTATAAACCTGATATTCATGATATAATGTACAGCGATGACATTATATTACAGAGATGTTTCTAGTGGTGGGCAACAATATTATCAGCAAACAAGATAAGACTCAAGTGCAGACTGTGTGAAGTAACAATGATTATTGTAACAATCAGGGGCAGGCAAACGACAGGTCAAGGCAGGCAGGGGTCGATAATCCAGAGTAGAGGCCAAGGTACAGGACGGCAGGCTGGCTCAGGGTCAGGCAGTGGTCAGGCGGGCGGGTACAGGGTCAGGCAGAGTGGTCAGGCGGGCGGGTACAGGGTCAGGCAGAGTGGTCAGGCGGGCGGGTACAGGGTCAGGCAGAGTGGTCAGGCGGGCGGGTACAGGGTCAGGCAGAGTGGTCAGGCGGGCGGGTACAGGGTCAGGCAGAGTGGTCAGGCGGGCGGGTACAGGGTCAGGCAGAGTGATCAGGCGGGCGGGTACAGGGTCAGGCAGAGTGGTCAGGCGGCGGGTACAGGGTCAGGCAGAGTGGTCAGGGGCTGTCGGTTACAGGGTCAGGCAGAGTGGTCAGGTGGGCGGGTACAGGGTCAGGCAGAGTGGTCAGGCGGCGGGTACAGGGTCAGGCAGAGTGGTCAGGCGGGCGGGTACTGGGTCGGGCAGAGTGGTCAGGCGGGTGGTTACAGGGTCAGGCAGAGTGGTCAGGCGGGCGGGTACAGTGTCGGGCAGAGTGGTCAGGCGGGCGGGTACAGGGTCAGGCAGAGTGGTCAGGCGGGCGGGTACAGGGTCAGGCAGAGTGGTCAGGCGGGCGGTTACAGGGTCAGGCAGAGTGGTCAGGCGGCGGGTACAGGGTCAGGCAGAGTGGTCAGGCAGAGTGGTCAGGCGGGCGGGTACAGGGTCAGGCAGGAGTGGTCAGGCGGGCGGGTACTGGGTCGGGCAGAGTGGTCAGGCGGGCGGTTACAGGGTCGGGCAGAGTGGTCAGGCGGGCGGGTACAGTGTCCGGGCAGAGTGGTCAGGCGGGCGGGTACAGGGTCAGGCAGAGTGGTCAGGCGGGCGGGTACAGGGTCAGGCAGAGTGGTCAGGCGGGCGGGTACAGGGTCAGGCAGAGTGGTCAGGCGGGCGGGTACACGGTCAGGCAGAGTGGTCAAGGCGGGCGGAGTACAGGGTCAGGCAGAGTGGTCGGGCGGGTACAGGGTCAGGCAGAGTGGTCAGGCGGCGGGTACAGGGTCAGGCAGAGGTCAGCGGGCGGGTACAGGGTCAGGCAGAGTGGTCAGGCGGCGGGTACAGGAGTCAGGCAGAGTGGTCAGGCGGGCGGGTACAGGGTCAGGCAGGAGTGGTCAGGCGGGCGGTTACAGGGTCAGGCAGAGGGTCAAGCGGGCGGGTACAGGGTCGGGCAGAGTGGTCAGGCGGGCGGTTACAGGGTCAGGCAGAGTGGTCAGGCGGGCGGGTACAGTGTCGGGCAGAGTGGTCAGGCGGGCGGGTACAGGGTCAGGCAGAGTGGTCAGCGGGCGGGTACAGGGTCAGGCAGAGTGGTCAGGCGGGCGGGTACAGGGTCAGGCAGAGTGGTCAGGCGGGCGGGTACACGGTCAGGCAGAGTGGTCAGGCGGCGGGTACAGGGTCAGGCAGAGTGGTCAGGCGGGCGGGTACAGGGTCAGGCAGAGTGGTCAGGCGGGCGGGTACAGGGTCAGGCAGAGTGGTCAGGCGGGCGGGTACAGGGTCAGGCAGAGTGGTCAGGCGGGCGGGTACAGGGTCAGGCAGAGTGGTCAGGCGGGCGGGTACAGGGTCAGGCAGAGTGGTCAGGCGAGGCGGGTACAGGGTCAGGCAGAGTGGTCAGGCGGGCGGTTACAGGGTCAGGCAGAGTGGTCAAGCGGGCGGGTACAGGGTCAGGCAGAGTGGTCAGGCGGGCGGGTACAGGGTCAGGCAGAGTGGTCAGGCGGGCAGGTACAGGGTCAGGACAGGTAAAGGTCAAAAACCAGGAGGACGAAAAAGAGAGACGGGGGAAAACCAGGAGATGAGACAAAAACGTTGATTTGAACAAACAAGACGAAGTGGAAACAAACAGACAGAGAACACAGGTCTAAATTCCCAGAGGACACCTGGAGGGGGTGGAGACAAGCACAAGGACAGGTGAAACAGATCAGGGCGTGATAAATATTGATCCTTCTGTACCCGATGGATATTGTTTGATATCGATATGAACAAGGTGCACTGGGGACCAGAATGATTGGATCCCTTGATAAAGATGAGCAACAAAGACTGTATACAATAAATAATACCAATACTGCTCTATATTCTGTGTTCCAGTTGCATTTTATACTAGTACATTTGCTAAGAAGAAATATATTTAGTTCAACAAGTCATAACAACAAATCTAATACAGACAAGAGGCATGATGATAGTTACCCCTGTTTTCAATACTCTACCATCCTCCCCTTGTGAGGATACCCCACTGAGCCTTCTACTAAAAATGATAGTTACCCCTGTTTTTAATACTCTACCACCCTCCCCTTGTGAGGATAACCCCACTGAGCCTTCTACTAAAATGATAGTTACCCCTGTTTTCAATACTCTACCACCCTCCCCTTGTGAGGATAACCCCACTGAGCCTTCTACTAAAATGATAGTTACCCCTGTTTTCAATACTCTACCATCCTCCCCTTGTGAGGATAACCCCACTGAGCCTTCTACTAAAAATGATAGTTACCCCTGTTTTCAATACTCTACCACCCTCCCTTGTGAGGATAACCCCACTGAGCCTTCTACTAAAATGATAGTTACCCCTGTTTTCAATAGTCTACCATCCTCCCCTTGTGCCATTTATCAAACTCCTGGCTTTTACATGTGTTGGTTGTTCTCAATAAAGGCTTTTTGTTCACCTGGCCACCCTTCCATATAGCCGTTTGGCATGGAGGTGGCGTCTAATTGTAGATTTGTATACTTGATGACTCCAAGATTCAGTAACCTTAGGTCCTCTTCCAGGCAAGTTTATCACTGTTCCAGTGGGTAGAAACTTCTTCCTTGTTGCCCTAATAGTGGTTAGTGATATATGGGTTTGATTCAGTAGGTTTTCTGTACCCAGTCAACAGCCATTTGTTTCCTTTCATGTGTTCTTTGCCTTTCACGTACAAAAGCTGAAGAACATACGTACATCCAGGTTCTATCCGCAGGTGCTGGAGTTGTAAAAACAGGAAAGGGAAATGGAAAACAGGAAAGGGAAACGCCGCACACGGCTGCTCATGCTCCCAGGTGATATTTATTTCCAACGACGTGTCGAGCCTTAGGTCTTCATCAGGCGTCCATATCCCAGGTGGGGGTGGAAGGTCCTATATACAGGAGCAGTACTCAGTGACAATACTTCCTGAAACAGGAGGTAAAAAATGTATAACATAGTTTCACAATATTAACATTCAATGTATTCAAATATCATACACAGGGAATGTGATCAATATTTATAGTAATATACACACACAATAATCAATCAGGATGTGTTCCACCAACCAGCCTAAACAGGTGATTCATGGTGAATTGATGAACATTATGGGACTCCACTGTGTCCCAAATGGCACCCTATTACCTATGGACCCTGGTCAGAAGTAGTGGACTGCACGATGTAGGGAATAGGGTGCCATTTGGAACGCAGAGGAGTCCCCTGACCACCCACTCACTGCTCTTTCTCTCAATCAGCATTTATCCCAGCTAGGAGAGAGTG
This sequence comes from Brachymystax lenok tsinlingensis, assembly GCA_030435695.1. Lineage (NCBI taxonomy): Eukaryota > Metazoa > Chordata > Actinopteri > Salmoniformes > Salmonidae > Brachymystax > Brachymystax lenok. The sequence goes on from CM059809.1 coordinate 30,807, forward strand.
GCGATGAGGAGCTGAGGCAGGTAAAGGTGAATTAATACAAGTCTGTCTGCTATTATTGACATTTCTTTATATTTGGCGCCCTCTTGTGTTCGACAGGATGAATTTCAGGAATGAATATCAATTATGGATCTTCGTGATTTGGACAGTTCTAATCTTACTGTCATCAAGTATAGAGGAAAACACATATTATAACTTTAAATGGAGAGGAAATATTTTATAACATAAATAAAGTGTATCTTCAATATCCTTGTTGTAGGAAGTGCATGATTTGGGGATTGGGAATACTGCAAAATAACATCTTATGTTCACCATCATACAGGGCATTCGGAAAGTATTCAGACCCCTTGCCTTTTTCCACATTTTGTTACGTTACAGACTTATTCTAAAATTGATTAAATGTATGTTTTTCCTCATCTATCTACACACAATACCCCATAATGACATCACAAAACCATAACGACATCACAATACCCCATAATGACATCACAATACACCATAACGACATCACAATAGTTCGTGACTGACATCACAATAAATCATTTGTGATGAATCATAACCATAACGACGCTACAATACCCCATAATGACAAATCAAAAACAGGTTTTTATGTGTTTTTATGTGTTTGCAAATGTACAGTACCAGTCAAAGGTTTGGACACCAACTCATTCCAGGGTTTTTATTTATTTTTTACTATTTTCTACATTGTGTAATAATAGTGAAGACATCGAAACTACGTAATAACACATATGGAATTATGTAGTTAAACAAATACAAATTGTAATATTTGAAATTCTTCAAAGTAGCCAGTGTTTCACACTCTTGGCATTCTCTCAACAAGCTTCATGAGGTATTGTGTTGTGACAAGGTAGGGGTGGTATACAGAAGATTGTCATTTACCAAATAGGGCTAAGTCCATATTATGGCAAGAACAGCTCAAATAAGCAACGAGAAATGACAGTCCATCATTACTTTAAGAAATGAAGGTCAGTCAATCAAGAAGTTTCTTCAAAGGCAATCGCAAAAACCATAAAGCGGTATGATGAAACTGGCTCTCATGAGGACCGCCACAGGAAAGAAAGACCCAGAGTTTCCTCTGCTGCAGAGGATAAGTTCATTAGAGTTACCAGCCTCAGAAATTGCTGCCCAAATAAATGCTTTACAGAGTTCAAGTAACAGACACATCTCAACATCAACTGTTCAGAGGAGACTGCGTGAATCAGGTCTTCATGGTCAAATTGCTGCAAAGAAACCACTACTAAAGGACACCAATAATAAGAAGAGACTTGCTTGGGCCAAGAAACACGAGCAATAGACATTGGAATGGTGTAAATCTGTCCTTTGGTCTGATGAGTACAAATTTGAGATTCCAATCTACATGTCTGTGAGACACAGAGTAGGTGAATGGATGATCTCTGCATGTATGGTTCCCACTGTGAAGCATGGAGGAGTGATGCTGTGGGGGTGCTTTGTTGGTGATTTATTTTATTTAGATTTCAAGGTACAATTAACCAGCATAGCTACCACAGCATTCTGCAGCGACCTGCCATCCCTTCTGGTTTGCGCTTAGTGGGACTATCGATTTGTTTTTCAACAGGACAATGACCCGACACACCTCCAGGCTGTGCAAGGGCTATTTGACCAAGAAGGAGAGTGATGGAGTGCTGCATCCGTTGACCTGGCCTCCACAATCACCCGACCTTAACCCAATTGAGATGGTTTGGGATGAGTTGGACCGCAGACTGAAGGACAAGAACACCACAACAGTCACTGGCTTCATTAATTTGTGCATTGATGACGTCGTCCCCACAGAAACTGTACGTACATACCCCAACCAGAAGCCATGGATAACAGACAACAGGGTAGAGCTAAAGGGTAGAGCTTTCGCTTTTGCGAAGAGCGGGACTCTACCCGGCTGCTTTTAAGAAATCCCGCTATGCCCTCCGACAAGTCTTCAAACAGGTATAGCGTCAATACAGGACTAAAATTGAATAGTACTACACCGGCTTCGACGCTCGCCGGATGTGGCAGGGCTTGCAAACTATTATGGACTGCAAAGGGAAGCACAGCGACACGAGCCTGCCCAGTGACACGAGCCTACCAGACGAGCTGAATAACTTCTATGCTCGCTTCGAGGCAAGCAACACTGAGGCATGCCTGAGAGCATCAGCTGTTCCTGACAATTGTGTGATCACGCTCTCTAGACCCACTCCAATTTGCATACCAACGGATCCACAGATGATGCCATCTCTTTTGCACTCCACACTGCCCTTTCCCACCTGGACAAAAGGAACACCTATGTGAGAATGCTATTCATTAACTACATCTCAGCGTTCAACACCATAGGTCCCACCAAGCTCGTCATTAAGGACTCTGGGACTAAACACCTCCCGCTGCATCTGGATCCTGGACTTTTTTATCGTATTATTATATGTAGTAGAAAGCGAACCCATCAAGTAAAATTTAACATCCGTATTTGGCCAACTATGTCAACTTTTTTAACGTTGATTTTATCTCGTAACAGACGGCGTTCAATTGGTAACATACATTTTTGTCTTCTACTAATGCTTCTTAAGGGGAAAGAAATCTAAAAGTAACTAAATGTATTCAGATTATGTTACCAAAAGGTAAATTACTATTTTGGACAGGTAACTAGTAACTGTAACGGATTACCAAGGAAAGTAACCTACCCAACCCTGATATGCATCAACAGCAACTTTGGGAAAGTCCTCTGGATTATCGTTAACAGCAGACTCGTACATTTCCTCAGCGAAAAACAATGTACTGAGCAAATGTCAAATTGGCTTTTTACCTAATTACCATACCACAGACCACGCATTCACCCGCACAACCTAATTGACAAAACAACAAACCAAAACAAAGGCAAAGTCTTCTCATGCTTTGATTACAAAAAAGCTTTTGACTCAATGTGGCATGAGGGTCTGCTATATAAATGTATGGAAAATGGTGTTGGGGAAAAGACATACGACTTTATAAAATCCATGTACACAAACAACAAGGTTAAAATGATCAGAAAACACACACATTTCTTTCCACATGGCCATGGGGTGAGACAGGGATGCAGTTTGAGCCCCACCTCTTCAACATATATATCAACGAATTTGTGAGGACACTACAAAAGTCTGAAGCATCTGGCCTCACAATACTAGAATCTGAAGTCAAATGTCTACTGTTTGCTGATGATCTGGTGCTTCTGTCCCCAACCAAGGACTGCCTACAACAGCACCTAGATCTTCTGCACAGATTCTGCCAGACCTGGTCCCTGACAGTAAGATACAGACCTGGTCCCTGACAGTAAGATACAGACCTGGGCCCTGACAGTAAGATACAGACCTGGGCCCTGACAGTAAATCTCAGTAAGACAAAAATAATGGTGTTCCAAAAAAGGTCCAGTTGCCAGGACCACGAATACAAATTCCATCTAGACACCGTTTCCCTAGAGCACACAAAAAACTATACATACCTCGGCCTAAACATCAGCACCACAAAACTGTGAACGATCTGAGAGACAGGCAAGAAGTGCCTTCTACGCCATTAAAAGGAACATAGAATTAGGATCTGGCTAAAAATACTTTAATCAGTTATAGAACCCATTGCCCTTCATGGTAGTGAGGTTTGGGGTCTGCTCACCACCAAGAATTCACAAAATGTGACCAACACCAAATTGAGACACTGCAGAAATCATCAGAAATATCCTCTGTGTACAACGTTAAACACCAAATAATGCATGCAGAGCAGAATCAGGCCGGTACCCACTAACGATCAAAATCCAGAAAAGAGTTGTTTAAATTCTACCACCACCTAAAAGGAAGCGATTGCCAAACAATCCATAACAAAGCCATCACCTACAGAGAGATGAACCTGGAGAAGAGTCCCCTAAGCAAGCTGGTCCTGGGGCTCTGTTCACCAACAAAAACAGACTCCACAGAGCCCCAGGACAGCAACCCAATTAGACCCAAAACAAATCATGAGAAAACAAAAAGAGAATTACTTGACACATTAGAAAGAATTAACAAAAAAACTGAGAAAACTAGAATGCTATTTCTAAACAGAGAGAACACAGTGACAGAATACCTGACCACTGTGACTGGCCCAAATTTAAGGAATGCTTTGACTACGTACAGACTCAGTGAGCGTAGCCTTGCTATTGAGAGAGGCCGTCCATCGCCAGACCTGGCTCTCAAGAGAAGACAGGCTATGTGCACACTGCCCACAAAATGAGGTAGAAACTGAGCTGCACTTCCTAACCTCCTGCCAAATGTATGGCCATTTTAGAGACACATATTTCCCTCAGATTACACAGACCCACAAAGAATTCAAAAAAACAAATCCAATTTTGATAAACTCCCATATCTATTGGGTGAAATACCACAGTGTGCCATCACAGCAGCAAGATGTGTGACCTGTTGCCACAAAAGGGCAACCATTGGAGCACAAACACCATTGTAAATACAACCCATATTTGTGTTTATTTATTTTCCCTTTTGTACTTTAACTATTTGTACATCGCTACAACACTGTTCATTTGGAACTTTTGTGAGTGTAATGTTTACTGTTCATTTTATATTGCTTATTTCACTTCTGTTTATTATCTTTTCCACTTGATTTGGCAATGCAAACAAATGTTTCCCAAAGCCCTTTGAATTTAATTGAGTTAAGAGACAGAGAGAAAGAAGACAGTCCATTTTTTTATTTTAACCATACAAGTCAAGTTAAGAACAAATTCTTATTTTCAATGACGGTCTAGGAACAGTGGGGTTAACTGCCTTGTTCAGGGCAGAACAACAGATTTTTACCTTGTCAGCTCGGGATTCAATCTTGCAACCTTTCGGTTACTAGTCCAACGCTTCTAACCACTAGGCTACCTGCCGCCCCATCTATGACTTAGTCAATGTCATTTAAAAAATGGTGATACATTAAAAAAGTTAAATCCCTTTGAATTTAATTGAATTAAGAGAGAGAGAGAAAGAAGGACAGAGGGGGAGAGAGAGAGAAAGAATGAAAGGAAGAAAGAGAGAGAGAATTAGAGGGAAAACTCTGTCCATCTATGACCACTCAGGTCATACTCAGTAAATGTACTTTAAAAAAGAGTGATACATTAAAAAAGGTATCCTTTATAGATAAAACTATACTAAATATATTCACATCGCCAAATAACTTATTAAAACAGCTTTACTGTGGCCTCAACAGCACTCTGTAGGGTAGCACCATGGTGTAGCCGGAGGACAGCTAGCTTCCATCGTCCTCTTTGCACATTGCCTTCAGTATAAAATCTAGGAGGCTCATGGTTCTCACCCCCTTCCATAGACTTTCACAGTTATTATGTAAACTTCCGGAGGACGTCCTCCAACCTTTCAGAGCTCTGTCTACTCCTATCAAAGGATCAGAGAATGAATCTAGTACTGAAAGCATAAGCTACAGCTAGCTAGCACTGCAGTGCATAAAATGTGGTCAGTAGTTGACTCAGAGAGAGAAAGACAATAGTTGAACAGTTTTGAACAAATTAATTTCTTTATAAATGAAGGAGAAGCAAGAGAGAGAGAGAGAGAGAGAAATAGAGAGCTGGCTATATTTTTTCACTTTCACTTAGCTAACGAATGTAGCTAGCTAGTCTAGCCTTCTCCCCCTGCTCAACCAGAGAGATGCTATGTTAGCCAGCTGACTGGGACTCTTCCAGGTTGAGGTAGGCTTCTGGTTTTATTCATTTATTCCCACCAGGGCCTGCTGGTGTAACTGTATTGTCTGTATTGGAAGGCATTGTTTTCATTTTAGCCTAATCTAACAATATCACTCAATATATTTATTTCACATTTCTGTTGGACTCTCACACTTATTCAATTATTTTAAGATTCATACATCGGTCAATTCAGAAGGGGAGAGACAAAACAATTATTACAACTGGGCTAGCACTGCATATCAGTCCACTGTCATTGGAATGTTCTGTCCATAAGGTTTCTGGCACTTGAGACAAAATAGATTGGGAGGCAGTGTCAGACCCCACTACTCCTGGGGAAGTGGTTCAATTTTCCTGCTTACTCATTGGTTGAACATCTCATAGACAATTCAGACATGCCTCTAGACCGCTACTTCCTGTTCATATAAACCAAGACTGTGTTGAATAACAGCACATGCTGTTACTAGTAGTCCCAGACTATGATGGGTGGTGGTGGACGGACCCCCTAGATATTATTACAGAAGGAACATCTCTCACACAGACCTGGAAAACTCAGTTCACATTCACACTGGACCTAGTCCCCTGACAGCTCTCATTCACTCAGTCCGTTATAGCTACACTTCAATCAGTTTATTATCCATATCAAATGTCAATATTATTATCCAAATTTCAATCAGCCGAATTTCAATCAGCTTAATATGTCATATCTCACAATCACACAACTTTCACATCCACGTTGACTTAGTACTATTCCCAAACACACTCAGTAATCTCATTTATCATTATTTTATTTGTATTTTAATTGAACCTTTATTTAACTAGGCAAGTCAGGTAAGAACATATTCTTATTTCCAATGATGGCCTACCAAAGGCAAAAACGCCTCCTGCGGGGACGGGATTAAAATAGTTTAAAAAAACACAACTCACGACAAGAGAGAGAACACAACACTACATAAAGAGAGACCTAAGACAACAACATAGCAAGGCAGAAACACAAGACAACACAGCATGGTAGCAAAACATGGCAGCAACACAACATGGCAACAACAAGGCAGAAACACATGACAACAAAATGGTAGCAAAACATGGCAGCAACACAACATGGAAGCAGCACAAAACAGCGTACAAACATTAAAGGGCACCGACAACAGCACAAAGGGCCAGAAGGTAGAGACAACAATACGTCACGCAAAGCAGCCACAACTGTCAGTAAGAGTGTCCATGATTCAGTCTTTGAGTGAAGAGATTGAGATTAAACAGTCCAGTTTGAGTGTTTGTTGTAGCTCGCTGCAGTCGCTGCAACTGAAAAGACGAGCAACCCAGGGATGTGTGTGCTTTGGGGACCTTTAACAGAATGCGACTGGCAGAACAGGTGTTGTATGTGGAGGATGAGGGCTGCAGTAGATATCGCAGATAGGGGGAGTGAGGCCTGAGAGGGTTTTGCGACGGGTATACAGAGATGACCAGTTTACAGAGGAGTATAGAGTGTAGTGACTAATCTGATGGCCGAATGGTAAAGCACATTTAGCTGCTCGACAGCACCCCTACCTGCCGATCTATACATTACGTCTCTGTAATCTAGCATGGGTAGGACAGTCATCTGAATCAGGGTTAGTTAGGCAGCAGGGGTGAAAGAGGAGCGATTACGATAGAGGAAACCAAGTCTAGATTTAGAGAAGGACAGTGGACCGTCTAGCCATACTCCCAAGTCCTTTATTGAGGTGACTACCTCAAGTTCTAAACCCTCAGAGGTAGTAATCACAGCTGTGGGGAGAGGGGCATTCTTCTTACCAAACCACACAACCTTTGTTTTGGAGGTGTTCAGAACAAGGTTAAGGGCAGAGAAAGATTGTTGGTCACTAAAGCAGCTTCTTTGTAGAGCATTTAACACAACATGTGGGGAGGGGCCAGCTGAGTCTACCACTCAGTCATACAGGAGAAGAGCAGAGCTAAGGTAAGAAGAAACTGGTGTAGCCACACACACGCACAAATTCAAACACACACCTTACATGCTTACGCACACACACACGTTTAAAGGTGGAGGTTACGCTACTAATAATTGGAGTGGAACTCACAGACGCCGACCCGGAATCCTGACATCAGCTGCTGTATTTAGCCTGTAATCGTGGATTTTCTGCCTCTTTTTCTCACGGTGAAAATGTGACAGGAGAAAACATCGGGTTTCCAACATTCCTAGCTCTACGCCATGTAAATCTGTCATCGTCCTCCAGACCATAAATTCTTATATAAAAAAACAATTTTTGTCAATCCACTTACCAGGATTCGAACTTCCAGTTTGTTCAGTTCAAAGCATTAAATAAATACCCAGAAAGGTAAAAGTGGAATGCAACAGGAGTTACGCTTTGGTACTTCCCAAAGAGAAATGGTTTCATCTATTCATTTAGGAACAGGTTTACATCGAAATCATAGTGTTAGGATAATGTTAGGTTTCCATCAAAACCATAATGTTAGGTTTCCATCAAAACCATAATGTTAGCACAATGTCAGGTTTACATCGAAACCATAATGTTAGGTTTACATCGAAACCATAATGTCAGGTTTACATCAAAACCATAATGTCAGGTTTACATCGAAATCATGATGTCAGGTTTACATCGAAACCATAAGGTTAGGTTTACATCGAAACCATAATGTCAGGTTTACATCGAAACCATAATGTTAGGTTTACATCAAAACCATAATGTCAGGTTTACATCGAAACCATAATGTTAGGTTTACATCAAAACCATAATGTCAGGTTTACATCAAAACCATAATGTTAGGTTTACATCAAAACCATAATGTTAGCATAATGTTAGGGTTACATCGAAACCATAATGTCAGGTTTACATCAAAACCATAATGTCAGGTTTACATCGAAAGCATGATGTCAGGTTTACATCGAAATCATAATGTTAGGTTTACATCGAACCCATAATGTTAGGTTTACATCGAAACCATAATGTTAGGTTTACATCGAAACCAAAATGTCAGGTTTACATCGAAACTATAATGTTAGGTTTACATCAAAACCATGATGTCAGGTTTACATCGAAACCATGATGTCAGGTTTACATCAAAACCATAATGTCAGGTTTACTTTAAACCATAATGTCAGGTTTACTTCAAACCATCATGTCAGGTTTACATCGAAGCCCTCATGTCAGGTTTACATCGAAACCATAATGTCAGGTTTACAACCATAATGTCAGGTTTACAACGAAACTACAATGTTAGGTTTACATCGAAACTAAAATGTCAGGTTTACATCGAAACCATAATGTCAGGTTTACATCGAAACCAAAATGTCAGGTTTACATCGAAACCATAATGTTAGGTTTACATCGAAACCATAGTGTCAGTTTTACTTCAAACCATAATGTCAGGTTTACATCAAGCCCTCATGTCAGCTTTACATCGAAACCATAGTGTTAGGTTTACCTTGAAACCATAATGTCAGCTTTACATCGAAACCATAGTATTAGGTTTACATCGAAACCATAATGTCAGGTTTACATCGAAACCATAATGTCAGGTTTACAACGAAACCATAATGTTAGGTTTACATCGAAACCATAATGTCAGGTTTACATCAAAACCATAATGTCAGGTTTACATCGAAATCATGATGTCAGGTTTACATCGAAACCATAAGGTTAGGTTTACATCGAAACCATAATGTCAGGTTTACATCGAAACCATAATGTTAGGTTTACATCAAAACCATAATGTCAGGTTTACATCGAAACCATAATGTTAGGTTTACATCAAAACCATAATGTCAGGTTTACATCAAAACCATAATGTTAGGTTTACATCAAAACCATAATGTTAGCATAATGTTAGGTTACATCGAAACCATAATGTCAGGTTTACATCAAAACCATAATGTCAGGTTTACATCGAAAGCATGATGTCAGGTTTACATCGAAATCATAATGTTAGGTTTACATCGAACCCATAATGTTAGGTTTACATTGAAACCATAATGTTAGGTTTACATCGAAACCAAAATGTCAGGTTTACATCGAAACTATAATGTTAGGGTTTACATCGAAACCATGATGTCAGGTTTACATCGAAACCATGATGTCAGGTTTACATCAAAACCATAATGTCAGGTTTACTTGAAACCATAATGTCAGGTTTACTTGAAACCATCATGTCAGGTTTACATCGAAACCATAATGTCAGGTTTACATCGAAACCATAATGTCAGGTTTACAACGAAACCATAATGTTAGGTTTACATCGAAACCAAAATGTCAGGTTTACATCGAAACCATAATGTCAGGTTTACATCGAAACCAAAATGTCAGGTTTACATCGAAACCATAATGTTAGGTTTACATCGAAACCATAGTGTCAGTTTTACTTGAAACCATAATGTCAGGTTTACATCGAAGCCCTCATGTCAGCTTTACATCGAAACCATAGTGTTAGGTTTACCTTGAAACCATAATGTCAGCTTTACATCGAAACCATAGTATTAGGTTTACATCGAAACCATAATGTCAGGTTTACATCGAAACCATAATGTCAGGTTTACAACGAAACCATAATGTTAGGTTTACATCGAAACCATAATGTCAGGTTTACATCGAAACCATAATGTCAGGTTTACATCGAAACCATAATGTCAGGTTTACATCATCGAAACCATAATGTCAGGTTTACATCAAAACCATAATGTCAGGTTTACATCAAAACCATAATGTCAGGTTTACATCAAAACCATAATGGTAGGTTTACATCGAAAGCATGATGTCAGGTTTACATCGAAACCATAAGGTTAGGTTTACATCGAAACCATAATGTCAGGTTTACATCGAAACCATAATGTTAGGTTTACATCAACACCATAATGTCAGGTTTACATCGAAACCGTAATGTTAGCATAATGTTAGGTTACATCGAAACCATAATGTTAGGTTTACATCAAAACCATGATGTTAGGTTTACATCAAAACCATAATGTTAGCATAATGTTAGGGTTACTTCGAAACCATAATGTTAGGTTTACATCAAAACCGTAGTGTTAGGATAATGTTAGGTTTACATCGAAACCATAATGTTAGGTTTACATCGAAATCATAATGTTAGGTTTACATCGAACTCATAATATTAGGTTTACATCGAAACCATAATGTTAGGTTTACATCGAAACCAAAAATGTCAGGTTTACATCAAAACCAAAATGTCAGGTTTACATCGAAACTATAATGTTAGGTTTACATCGAAACCAAAATGTCAGGTTTACATCAAAACTAAAATGTCAGGTTTACATCGAAACCATAATGTTAGGTTTACTTAAACCAAAATGTCAGGTTTACATCGAAACTAAAATGTCAGGTTTACATCGAAACCATAATGTCAGGTTTACATCGAAACCAAAATGTCAGGTTTACATCGAAACCATAATGTTAGGTTTACATCAAAACCATGATGTCAGGTTTACATCGAAACCAAAATGTCAGGTTTACATCGAAACCATAATGTCAGGTTTACATCGAAACCATGATGTCAGGTTTACATCAAAACCGTAGTGTTAGGATAATGTTAGGTTTACATCGAAACCATAATGTTAGGTTTACATCGAAATCATAATGTTAGGTTTACATCGAAACCATAATGTTAGGTTTACATCGAAATCATAATGTTAGGTTTACATCGAAACCAAAATGTCAGGTTTACATCGAAACCATAATGTTAGGTTTACATCGAAACCAAAATGTCAGGTTTACATCGAAACCAAAATGTCAGGTTTACATCGAAACCATAATGTTAGGTTTACATCAAAACCATAATGTCAGGTTTACTTCGAAACCATAATGTCAGGTTTACTTCGAAACCATAATGTCAGGTTTACATCAAAGCCCTCATGTCTGCTTTACATCGAAACCATAATGTTAGGTTTACATCGAAACCATAATGTTAGGTTTACATCGAAACCATAATGTCAGCTTTACATCGAAACCATAGTGTTAGGTTTACATCGAAACCATAATGTCAGGTTTACATCGAAACCATAATGTTAGCATAATGTTAGGGTTACATCGAAACCATAATGTTAGGTTTACATCAAAACCATAATGTTAGCATAATGTTAGGGTTACATCGAAACCATAATGGTAGGTTTACATCAACACCGTATTGTTAGGATAATGTTAGGTTTACATCGAAATCATAATGTTAGGTTTACATCGAAACCATAATGTCAGGTTTACATCGAAACCAAAATGTCAGGTTTACATCGAAACCATAATGTTAGGTTTACATCAAAACCATGATGTCAGGTTTACATCGAAACCAAAATGTCAGGTTTACATCGAAACCATAATGTCAGGTTTACATCGAAACCATGATGTCAGGTTTACATCAAAACCGTAGTGTTAGGATAATGTTAGGTTTACATCGAAACCATAATGTTAGGTTTACATCGAAATCATAATGTTAGGTTTACATCGAAACTAAAATGTCAGGTTTACATCGAAACCATAACGTTAGGTTTACATCGAAACCAAAATGTCAGGTTTACATCGAAACCAAAATGTCAGGTTTACATCGAAACCATAATGTTAGGTTTACATCAAAACCATAATGTCAAGTTTACTTCGAAACCATAATGTCAGGTTTACTTCAAAACCATAATGTCAGGTTTACATCAAAGCCCTCATGTCAGCTTTACATCGAAACCATAATGTTAGGTTTACATCGAAACCATAATGTTAGGTTTACATCGAAACCATAATGTCAGCTTTACATCGAAACCATAGTGTTAGGTTTACATCGAAACCATAATGTCAGGTTTACATCGAAACCATAATGTTAGCATAATGTTAGGGTTACATCGAAACCATAATGTTAGGTTTACATCAAAACCATAATGTTAGCATAATGTTAGGTTACATCGAAACCATAATGGTAGGTTTACATCAACACCGTAGTGTTAGGATAATGTTAGGTTTACATCGTAAATCATAATGTTAGGTTTACATCGAACTCCATAATGTTAGGTTTACATCGAAACCATAATGTTAGGTTTACATCGAAACCAAAATGTCAGGTTTACATCGAAACCATAATGTTAGGTTTACATCGAAACCATGATGTCAGGTTTACATCGAAACCATAATGTCAGGTTTACTTCGAAACCATAATGTCAGGTTTACTTCGAAACCATCATGTCAGTTTTACATCGAAGCCCTCATGTCAGGTTTACATCGAAACCATAATGTCAGGTTTACATCGAAACCATAATGTCAGGTTTACATCGAAACCATAATGTCAGGTTTACTTCAAACCATCATGTCAGGTTTACATCGGCTCTCATGTCAGGTTTACATCGAAACCATAATGTCAGGTTTACATCGAAACCATAATGTCAGGTTTACAACGAAACCATAATGTTAGGTTTACATCGAAACCAAAATGTCAGGTTTACATCGAAACCATAATGTTAGGTTTACATCGAAACCATAGTGTCAGTTTTACTTCAAACCATAATGTCAGGTTTACATCAAGCCCTCATGTCAGCTTTACATCGAAACCATAGTGTTAGGTTTACATCGAAACCATGATGTCAGGTTTACATCAAAACCGTAGTGTTAGGATAATGTTAGGTTTACATCGAAACCATAATGTTAGGTTTACATCGAAATCATAATGTTAGGTTTACATCGAAACCAAAATGTCAGGTTTACATCGAAACCATAATGTTAGGTTTACATCGAAACTATAATGTCAGGTTTACTTCAAAACCATAATGTCAGGTTTACATCAAAGCCCTCATGTCAGCTTTACATCGAAACCATAATGTTAGGTTTACATCGAAACCATAATGTTAGGTTTACATCAAAACCATAATGTCAGGTTTACATCGAAAGCATGATGTCAGGTTTACATCGAAATCATAATGTTAGGTTTACATCGAACCCATAATGTTAGGTTTACATCGAAACCATAATGTTAGCATAATGTTAGGTTACATCGAAACCATAATGTCAGGTTTACATCAAAACCATAATGTCAGGTTTACATCGAAAGCATGATGTCAGGTTTACATCGAAATCATAATGTTAGGTTTACATCGAACCCATAATGTTAGGTTTACATCGAAACCATAATGTTAGGTTTACATCGAAACCAAAATGTCAGGTTTACATCGAAACTATAATGTTAGGTTTACATCGAAACCATGATGTCAGGTTTACATCGAAACCATGATGTCAGGTTTACATCAAAACCATAATGTCAGGTTTACTAAACCATAATGTCAGGTTTACTTCAAACCATCATGTCAGGTTTACATCGGCCCTCATGTCAGGTTTACATCGAAACCATAATGTCAGGTTTACATCGAAACCATAATGTCAGGTTTACAACGAAACCATAATGTTAGGTTTACATCGAAACCAAAATGTCAGGTTTACATCGAAACCATAATGTCAGGTTTACATCGAAACCAAAATGTCAGGTTTACATCGAAACCATAATGTTAGGTTTACATCGAAACCATAGTGTCAGTTTTACTTCAAAACCATAATGTCAGGTTTACATCGAAGCCCTCATGTCAGCTTTACATCGAAACCATAGTGTTAGGTTTACCTTGAAACCATAATGTCAGCTTTACATCGAAACCATAGTATTAGGTTTACATCGAAACCATAATGTCAGGTTTACATCGAAACCATAATGTCAGGTTTACAACGAAACCATAATGTTAGGTTTACATCGAAACCATAATGTCAGGTTTACATCGAAACCATAATGTCAGGTTTACATCGAAACCATAATGTCAGGTTTACATCGAAACCATAATGTCAGGTTTACATCAAAACCATAATGTCAGGTTTACATCAAAACCATAATGTCAGGTTTACATCAAAACCATAATGGTAGGTTTACATCGAAAGCATGATGTCAGGTTTACATCGAAACCATAAGGTTAGGTTTACATCGAAACCATAATGTCAGGTTTACATCGAAACCATAATGTTAGGTTTACATCAACACCATAATGTCAGGTTTACATCGAAACCGTAATGTTAGCATAATGTTAGGGTTACATCGAAACCATAATGTTAGGTTTACATCAAAACCATGATGTTAGGTTTACATCAAAACCATAATGTTAGCATAATGTTAGGGTTACTTCGAAACCATAATGTTAGGTTTACATCAAAACCGTAGTGTTAGGATAATGTTAGGTTTACATCGAAACCATAATGTTAGGTTTACATCGAAATCATAATGTTAGGTTTACATCGAACCCATAATGTTAGGTTTACATCGAAACCATAATGTTAGGTTTACATCGAAACCAAAATGTCAGGTTTACATCAAAACCAAAATGTCAGGTTTACATCGAAACCATAATGTTAGGTTTACATCGAAACCAAAATGTCAGGTTTACATCAAAACCAAAATGTCAGGTTTACATCGAAACCATAATGTTAGGTTTACTTCGAAACCAAAATGTCAGGTTTACATCGAAACCAAAATGTCAGGTTTACATCGAAACCATAATGTCAGGTTTACATCGAAAACAAAATGTCAGGTTTACATCGAAACCATAATGTTAGGTTTACATCAAAACCATGATGTCAGGTTTACATCGAAACCAAAATGTCAGGTTTACATCGAAACCATAATGTCAGGTTTACATCGAAACCATGATGTCAGGTTTACATCAAAACCGTAGTGTTAGGATAATGTTAGGTTTACATCGAAACCATAATGTTAGGTTTACATCGAAATCATAATGTTAGGTTTACATCGAAACCATAATGTTAGGTTTACATCGAAATCATAATGTTAGGTTTACATCGAAACCAAAATGTCAGGTTTACATCGAAACTATAATGTTAGGTTTACATCGAAACTAAAATGTCAGGTTTACATCGAAACCAA
Organism: Brachymystax lenok tsinlingensis; assembly: GCA_030435695.1. NCBI lineage: Eukaryota > Metazoa > Chordata > Actinopteri > Salmoniformes > Salmonidae > Brachymystax > Brachymystax lenok. Next base: position 46,411 of record CM059809.1, read on the forward strand.
AATGTCAGGTTTACATCGAAACCATAATGTTAGGTTTACATCAAAACCATAATGTCAGGTTTACTTAAACCATAATGTCAGGTTTACTTCAAACCATAATGTCAGGTTTACATCAAAGCCCTCATGTCTGCTTTACATCGAAACCATAATGTTAGGTTTACATCGAAACCATAATGTTAGGTTTACATCGAAACCATAATGTCAGCTTTACATCGAAACCATAGTGTTAGGTTTACATCGAAACCATAATGTCAGGTTTACATCGAAACCATAATGTTAGCATAATGTTAGGTTACATCGAAACCATAATGTTAGGTTTACATCAAAACCATAATGTTAGCATAATGTTAGGGTTACATCGAAACCATAATGGTAGGTTTACATCAACACCGTGAGTGTTAGGATAATGTTAGGTTTACATCGAAATCATAATGTTAGGTTTACATCGAAACCATAATGTCAGGTTTACATCGAAAACAAAATGTCAGGTTTACATCGAAACCATAATGTTAGGTTTACATCAAAACCATGATGTCAGGTTTACATCGAAACCAAAATGTCAGGTTTACATCGAAACCATAATGTCAGGTTTACATCGAAACCATGATGTCAGGTTTACATCAAAACCGTAGTGTTAGGATAATGTTAGGTTTACATCGAAACCATAATGTTAGGTTTACATCGAAATCATAATGTTAGGTTTACATCGAAACCAAAATGTCAGGTTTACATCGAAACCATAACGTTAGGTTTACATCGAAACCAAAATGTCAGGTTTACATCGAAACCAAAATGTCAGGTTTACATCGAAACCATAATGTTAGGTTTACATCAAAACCATAATGTCAAGTTTACTTCAAAACCATAATGTCAGGTTTACTTCAAAACCATAATGTCAGGTTTACATCAAAGCCCTCATGTCAGCTTTACATCGAAACTATAATGTTAGGTTTACATCGAAACCATAATGTTAGGTTTACATCGAAACCATAATGTCAGCTTTACATCGAAACCATAGTGTTAGGTTTACATCGATACCATAATGTCAGGTTTACATCGAAACCATAATGTTAGCATAATGTTAGGTTACATCGAAACCATAATGTTAGGTTTACATCAAAACCATAATGTTAGCATAATGTTAGGTTACATCGAAACCATAATGGTAGGTTTACATCAACACCATAGTGTTAGGATAATGTTAGGTTTACATCGAAATCATAATGTTAGGTTTACATCGAACCCATAATGTTAGGTTTACATCGAAACCATAATGTTAGGTTTACATCGAAACCAAAATGTCAGGTTTACATCGAAACCATAATGTTAGGTTTACATCGAAACCATGATGTCAGGTTTACATCGAAACCATAATGTCAGGTTTACTTCGAAACCATAATGTCAGGTTTACTTCGAAACCATCATGTCAGGTTTACATCGAAGCCCTCATGTCAGGTTTACATCGAAACCATAATGTCAGGTTTACATCGAAACCATAATGTCAGGTTTACATCGAAACCATAATGTCAGGTTTACTTCAAACCATCATGTCAGGTTTACATCGGCCCTCATGTCAGGTTTACATCGAAACCATAATGTCAGGTTTACATCGAAACCATAATGTCAGGTTTACAACGAAACCATAATGTTAGGTTTACATCGAAACTAAAATGTCAGGTTTACATCGAAACCATAATGTTAGGTTTACATCGAAACCATAGTGTCAGTTTTACTTCAAACCATAATGTCAGGTTTACATCAAGCCCTCATGTCAGCTTTACATCGAAACCATAGTGTTAGGTTTACATCGAAACCATGATGTCAGGTTTACATCAAAACCGTAGTGTTAGGATAATGTTAGGTTTACATCGAAACCATAATGTTAGGTTTACATCGAAATCATAATGTTAGGTTTACATCGAAACTAAAATGTCAGGTTTACATCGAAACCATAATGTTAGGTTTACATCGAAACCATAATGTCAGGTTTACTAAACCATAATGTCAGGTTTACATCAAAGCCCTCATGTCAGCTTTACATCGAAACCATAATGTTAGGTTTACATCGAAACCATAATGTTAGGTTTACATCGAAACCATAATGTCAGCTTTACATCGAAACCATAGTGTTAGGTTTACATCGAAACCATAATGTCAGGTTCACATCAAAACCATAATGTTAGCATAATGTTAGGGTTACATCGAAACCATAATGTTAGGTTTACATCAAAACCATAATGTTAGGTTTACATCAAAACCATAATGTTAGCATAATGTTAGGTTACATCAAAACCATAATAATAGGTTTACATCAAAACCGTAGTGTTAGGATAATGTTAGGTTTACATCGAAACCAAAATGTCAGGTTTACATCGAAACTATGATGTTAGGTTTACATCGAAACCATAATGTTAGGTTTACATCGAAACCATAATGTCAGGTTTACATCGAAACCATAATGTCAGGTTTACATCGAAACTATAATTTTAGGTTTACATCGAAACCATAGCCAAGTCGCTTTGATTGTAAATCCAGGAAATAATTAAAGAGACAGAAATAGTGGAAGACTATACTCTAATTGTTTGAAATCAGTGGATCCAACATGAAAAATACAATTGTTTAATACAACATTTTATACAATGGAGCTGTTCAAATATTGGCCCACTGGCAATGGTGCAAACCTGGCTTTATCTGATTGGTCAATTCTTGGAGGCAATACTGCCTGTTTATTGGCTAGCCAGAGCAATTATTCTTATTGTGGTAGAGCACAGCATTGTGATTGGTTGTTTAATATTCATATTGCAACAACCATAAGAAAATACAGATTTACAGTTCACACAGTTGTTTTATTCTAGAATTCTATTACAATTTTTTTCATTTTACTGTAGCCCTTTGTTGACAATTATTAGATTTTTACATTCATTGTGTTATTAAGTGCTAATACAGTTTAAACAGTAGTTGTTGAGGGAAGTTTCAAACATAAAAGTGGAATATTGGAATATGTCTGACAAGAGGAACAGTCCTGCCCAGTGTGTAAACCAACACACGCAGCCATACACACACAGCTCCCTGCATTCTACAGCTGCACTGCTACAGCTTCACCTAGAGAGGGCGACAGAAACAACCAGATTTAAGGGACACGGCAAACAAGACCAATGAACGATAACACATCTTATCTATGATCCAGAAACTGGACAGTTTGGTGCCAGATGGAATAACCGTTTTGGGGGGGGGCAGTGTGTTAGAAAATACATGTAAATGTTGAAAAGAAAAACAGTCACATTATCAATCATGTGCACAATCCTCGACTGACTTCAATACAAGATAAACATGTCATAAATCAAATAAAATCAATCACCCTAACGCCAGGTCCAGACTCCACGGACCACAGGTTGGGTTGGTCCTCCACTTCCTCTTCGTCACCAGTGGGAAACCAACTAGGATAATATCACACAGACGGATTAGATTACATCAGATATTCATTGATTTATTGGATTGATTTGATATTTCAAGTATTAAGACGCTCCAGCCGGAGACAACATTAAATATGACGCCTGTTATATTACGCTGCCAGCTAGTGATACAGAGACGAACATCACAGAGACATTTAACATTAACACAGAGATGAACATCACAGAGACATTTAACAGTAATACAGAGATGAACATCACAGAGACATTTAACATTAATACAGAGATCGCCTGGTTAATGTGATACATGCGTTCTACTGTAGTGTTTCACTGAGAGCCTAATATCCAGACCTGTATTGTGCTAACATCCCAGCTAGCGCATAACGTTGTGCCCCTGGTCCTATTTGTGCTTTGACTAGTTAACCCCAAAATATGCTAAGACTGTTATTAATAGTCTATATTCAGTGAAAAAAACCTCTAAATAACCTATAATTTCTGTTCTCTGGGCGTTAATAAAACCTCCCAGGAAAACTTTCAGGGAACCATAGTAAGACGCTCTCAGAACCTCCCTGGAACCATAGTAAGACGTTCTCAGAATCTCCTGGAACCGTAGTAAGACGTTCTCAAACCTACCTGGAACCATAGTAAGACGCTTCTCAGAAACCTCCTCCAACCTAAAACTTAACATTCCCAGAACAGGCTAAGTTTTAACTTCAAGACTCATATTAAGCATCTCCAGTCGAAAATGTAATCTAGAATCGGCTTCCTATTTCGCAACAAATCCTCCTTCACTCATGCTACCGAACATACCCTCGTAAAACTAACTATCCTACCGATCCTTGACTTCGCGATGTCATTTACAAAATAGCCTCCAACACTCTACTCAGCAAACTGGATGTAGTCTATCACAGTGCCATCCGCTTTGTCACCAAAGCCCCATATAACACCCACCACTGCGACCTGTAAGCTCGCTGGCTGGCCCTCGCTACATATTCGCCGCCAAACCCACTGGCTCAAGGTCATTTTTAAGTCTTTGCTAGGTAAAGCTCCGCCTTTATCTCATCTCACTGGTCACCATAACAACACCCACCCGTAGCACGCGCTCCAGCAGGTATACCTCAATGGTCACCCCCAAAGCCACCACCTCCTTTGGCTGCCTTTCCTTCCAGTTCTCTGCTGCCAATGACTGGAACAAATTGCAAAAATCGCTGAAGTTTGAGACCTATATATCCCTCACTAACTTTAAGCATCTGAGCAGCTTGCAGATTGCTGCAGCTGTACACAGCCCTCTGTAAATAGCCCATCCAACTACCTACCTCATCCTCAAATTGTTTTGATTCACTTTTTTTGCTCTTTGCACCCCAGTATCTCTACTTGCACATCATCATCTGCACATCTATCACTCATCTATCAGTGTTAATTTGCTGAATTGTAATTACTTCGCCACTATGGCCTATTTATTGCCTTACCTCCTTACTCCATTTGCACACACTGTATATAGATTTTTCTATTGTGTTATTGACTGTACGCTTGTTTATTCCATGTGTAACTCTGTGTTGTTGTTTGTGTCGAACTGCTTTGCTTTATCTTGGCCAGGTCGCAGTTGTAAATGAGAACTTGTTCTCAACTGGCCTACCTGTATTATGACATCATATAGAACTACCTGGTTAAATAAAGGTGTATTATGACATCAGATAGAACTACCTGGTTAAATAAAGGTGTATTATGACATCAGATAGAACTACCTGGTTAAATAAAGGTGTATTATGACATCAGATAGAACTACCTGGTTAAATAAAGGTGAAATAAAACATTAAAAAAACAAAAACAACTATGGTAAACCAAAAATGTACATACCCACAACTTTCAATTTGCTAGTTGGGATTTCACTTTTTCTACTCCAAGTCGTATGCCAAATTATGTTGACAAGGAGTAGAATGTTATCACAAAATAGACTGGTACCCAGGCTAAGGAGATCCGTAGGGTTGAGAGCGTGTTTTGCGAGGGAGACCTGGCAAGACTTGTTTAGCAGGACCTAGCTAACTGTAGACGAGATAGCAGGACCAGGCTAACTGTAGAATTAGATAGCAGGACCAGGCTAAATGTAGAATTAGATAGCAGGACCTGGCTAACCGCACAGTTAAATAGCAGGACCAGGCTAACTGTAGAATTAGATAGCAGGACCTGGCTAACCGCAGTTAAATAGCAGGACCTGGCTAATCAGAGAGTTAAATAGCAGGACCAGGCTAACTGTAGAATTAGATAGCAGGACCTGGCTAACCGTAGAGTTAAATAGCAGGACCAGGCTAACTGTAGACTTAGATAGCAGGACCAGGCTAACTGTAGACTTAGATAGCAGGACCAGGCTAACTGTAGACTTAGATAGCAGGACCAAGCTAACTGTATACTTAGATATGCAGGACCAGGTTAACTGTATACCTAAGTTAGGCTAACTGTACCTGGAGGTGAAGAGAGCCTTCTCGTTGATCATCTGGACTCTGAAGATGTTGGACAGCCTTATAGACGCCTCATCACATCCTGGTACTTCTGTAGTAGAGGCCTGGAGAGAGACAGGTTAGAAAAGACTCCACAATATCACCACACTTGACAAGATTAAACACAACAATGTGGAGTTGAGACACTATAAACCTCCATAGGCTATAAACCTCAAGATACCTGTAATATTTTCCTGACTTGTCCTTCTGGTTCCTTTGGTCTGACATCATGTCCTCTCCCCCCCACTGGTAGCAGGGGCAGGGGAAGAGGCTTAGCCAGGGGTAGAGGCAGGGGCTGGGGCCTGGTCTGGTCCTCTCTCCCAGGGGCAGGTTATGTGCCAGGTAAGGTCTGAGCAGGGCTCTGGGTAGCAGAGACACCAGCCAATAGACGGGCTCCTCATTCACAATGTCATGGAAGCTCTGGAGGTACTGACGCACGGCTGCAGAGGGCTGGGATGGAGGACAGGTTCTGTAGGCATGAGGAGGAGGAGGTGGATGAAGAGGAGGAGGAAGAGAGACGGAGAGATCAATGTGGAGCTATATACAGGGAGTACCAGTACCAGATCAATGTGGAGCTATATACAGGGAGTACCAGTACCAGATCAATGTGGAGCTATATACAGGGAGTACCAGTACCAGATCAATGTGGAGCTATATACAGGGAGTACCAGTACCAGATCAATGTGGAGCTATATACAGGGAGTACCAGTACCAGATCAATGTGGAGCTATATACAGGGAGTACCAGTACCAGATCAATGTGGAGCTATATACAGGGAGTACCAGTACCAGATCAATGTGGAGCTATATACAGGGAGTACCAGTACCAGATCAATGTGGAGCTATATACAGGGAGTACCAGTACCAGATCAATGTGGAGCTATATACAGGGAGTACCAGTACCAGATCAATGTGGAGCTATATACAGGGAGTACCAGTACCAGATCAATGTGGAGCTATATACAGGGAGTACCAGTACCAGATCAATGTGGAGCTATATACAGGGAGTACCAGTACCAGATCAATGTGGAGCTATATACAGGGAGTACCAGTACCAGATCAATGTGGAGCTATATACCAGGACGTACCAGTACCAGATCAATGTGGAGCTATATACAGGGAGTACCAGTACCAGATCAATGTGGAGCTATATACAGGGAGTACCAGTACCAGATCAATGTGGAGCTATATACAGGGAGTACCAGTACCAGATCAATGTGGAGCTATATACCGGGAGTACCAGTACCAGATCAATGTTCAGAGGTACAAGGCATTTGAGGTTGATACAGTATGTTCATTAAGGCAGGGTAAAGTGACTAGGCTTCAGGATAGATAATAATAAGGTAATTGAGGTAGATATGTACATGAAGGCAGGGTAAAGTGACTGGGCATCAGGATAGATAATAATAAGGTATTTGAGGTAGATGTGTACATGACGGCAGGGTAAAGTGACTAGGCATCAGGATAGATAATAATAAGGTATCTGAGGTAGATATGTACATGAAGGCAGGGTAAAGTGACTGGGCATCAGGATAGATAATAATAAGGTATTTGAGGTAGATGTGTACATGACGGCAGGGTAAAGTGACTAGGCATCAGGATAGATAATAATAAGGTATTTGAGGTTGATACGGTATGTTCACAAAGGCAAGGCAGTGACTACAAAGTCGTGTTGCAACTTGTAAGATGTCGCCTTCTCCGTCGGGCGCCATCTTGGCGTTGACCAAGAAGAGTCATTTAGTAATTTTGACTAAAATATAATTAAGTCATATTTTGGTCATTTGAATAATGAATTTGCTCTAGTTGTTGTCAAAATGACGAAAAAGGTGGCACCTTTTAGTCAACTAAATGCCCTTTTAAGTCACATGACATTTGTACATGTGTACATCACTGACATAATTGTCCTACCAACAGCTTTTTCTCAATCCTATTCTCTTTCCAACAGCAGAAATATGACAAACTGTCACGCTTGACCGGTAGGAGCCTTTATGTCTCCTTTTGGTTTGGTCAGGGTGTGATTTGGGGTGGGCATTCTATGCTATAGTTTTTGTATTTCTTTGTTTTGGCTGAGTGTGGCTCTCAATCAGGGACAGCTGTCTATCGTTGTCTCTGATTGGGAAACCACACTTAAGCAGCTAATTTTTCCTCCTTTCTTTGTGGGAGGTTGACTCTGTTGAGGTGTGTATTGTTGGTGCTACACCTGTTTTGGTCTTCGCTTGTTGTGTTTGTATTTGGAGTGAGTTGACAAAATAAATATGTTTAACTCCACCTGGCACGCTGCGCCTTGGTCCATCCATGAAGATCGTGGACACAAACATGGAGAAGAAGAACATTATATATTTATATTTTAGCAGACACTTATCTCGAGTAACTAACAGGAGAATGTTCAGACTTATTGTCATACTGGTCCCCTGTGAAATTGAACCTACAACCCTGCCATTGCAAGGGCAATGCTCTGTCAACTGCGCTACACAGTATATATATATGATATATCTGAACACGCCAGGGTTGTGGGTTTGATTCCCACAGGGGAATAGTATAACAAGAAGTCTTAAAATGTATGTACTTACTACTGTAAGTCACTCTGAACTGAATGAACTAAAGGGAGTATTATAGTAATGCTAAAACACTATGAACAGAACTGAACTAAAGGGAATATTATTGTAATGTTAACTTTGGGAGCAGCGCACGAGGTGACTGCTTTGGAGAGCCTGGCGTGCCCAAAGTAAAATGCCTCCCATTCAGGCCCAGAAAATAGGATATGCACATATTTAGTACCATTGGATAGGAAATACTCTGAATTTTCTAAAAGTGTTAACATTCTGTCTGTGAGTATAACAGAACGGATATGGCAAGCAAAAACCCGAGGAATGTCTGTCCTGGAAAAGTGGTTTTGACACATTGCCTCATTTAGAACTCCCTCCTTATGAAAATGCCCATATAAGGGCATATGAATGCAGTACCAATTGCTTCCTCTGGATGTCAACAGTCTCGAGAAAGTGTTCTGATTGTTTTTAGATGCTTTTAGAGCAGAGAAGAAGACGAATAAGGAAGTGTCCACACATATGTCAATAGAAGTAAATGCGCACTCGGCTGGCGCTTCTTTGTTTTTTTCCTTTCTTATCGCCCAGTTTTAATTTCGTTGAAATATTATACTATTTATACATAAAAGTGTTCCTAAGGATACATTTAAAATTATGTTTGATTGTTCTTGGACAAGTTTATAGGTATAAGTTGAACGAAGTTCTCTTCACGCTTCAATGGACGATTGGAAGCTGTATTTTCTTATCATAACTCGCCAACCAAACGGAGATTTATGGATATAATACATTACTTTTTCTAACAAAAGAACCATGGATTGTCTTCGTTGACACTTGGGAAGCCCTCAGCAGAAGTTCTTCAAAAGGTAATTGATTTGTTTTCGCTGTGAAATGTGTTTTGTGTGAACCGTGGAGGCTTATGAATTTATGGTAATGGAAAATATGTTAGGTGCTACCTCAAACAATCAAATGTGGTGCTTTCGCCGTAAAGCCTTTTGAAATCTGACAACGCTGTGATATTGCCAAGAAGCAGAGCTTTTGATGACTATGAAACACTTGTACAGTATATTGATGCTCTACAGAAATGGCTAACTGCTACCTTACCGAGAACATTAAGAGTAGGCTGGACAAGGGTAATGTTGTGGAGCTGTGTTTATAGACCTAAAAAAGGCCTTTGACACCGTGAACCACAATATACTCTTGAATAAACTTACCATCTTTAACTTCTCTGAACATGCTATTGGCTGGTTTGCATCATATCTGGAGCATAGAGAGCAACGTGTTAAAATAAACACTGAACTCTCAACACCACTACAATCCACAATGGGTATCCCACAGGGCTCCATTTTGGGGCCTCTGCTTTTTAGTTTATATATAAACGATTTACCAACATGCTTTCAGTCAGCCAACTGTCAAATGTACGCTGACGACACAGTAATTTATGCATCAGCTAGGACACCAATTGTGGTAGCAGAGACCCTGACAAAGGAAATGGAGGGTATATCCCAGTGGCTTAAAGACAACCATCTGACGCTTAACGTAAAAACTGTATCTATGTGCTTCTCTATCAGAGGGAAAGCTAAGTGTACTATCAAAATAGATCAAGAAGCCATAGAGGAAGTTGAGGAATTTAAATTCCTAGGTATTATTCTGGATTCCCAACTCAAATTCAATAAACACATTAACAAACTCTGTAAGACTGTCCGACAAACCTGAACTGTTTCAGAATGATAAGGTATCATATACCTGTCAAGCCAGCTTTACTGTTTTTTCATGCCATGATACTCTCTCACTTATCTTATTGTGTTACTGTATGGGGCCAAGCCTCCCAGACAACAGTCAAACCCATTATATCATTATACAAACGGGCACTGAAAATAATGGATCAGAAACCAATCATGTGGCACCACTGTTTGATTGTACAGAAATACAACCTTTAAATTTTGATAGCTTTATTAAGTTCTCTTCCTCAAATTGACTTTTAAATGTGCAAATAATCTAGCTCCAGCCGTACTCTGTCCTTTGTGACAAAATAAACACAAGGAGAGTGGCTACTAGAGAGCAGTGGGTGGCAACTGCATAGCAGAGGGGCGAAACCACTTTCGCCAGTCATGTTTTTCAGTGATAGGGACTTTTGGAATGATTTACCAACCGAAATAAAAACACAAACCGAACTGGAAAACATTTAATAGAAAGGTCAAATACTGGCTGAAAGAAAACCAAATATGTGGCCACTGAGTCAGTTTTGTTGTTATGTATTGTCTGTACTGGATGCCTGGTTGTTGCGCATGCTGCCAAGGATCACCCCACATGTGGGGTCTGGGTATGGGAGATAGTCATGTAGCGCCCAGGCCCTCACTATTGGGGTTGGGTATAGGTGAGCAGGTGTGAGCGGCTGGGTGCTTGGGGCTTGTGTTGTTACGTGATGTGCTGTTTTGTGTAATGTGGTCTCGACTGTGAAATGTTGATGTTTGTATACAATGTATTTGCTGCATGATTGTGTAATTCACACTATGTGGTCCTTTTAAAAATGATATATTTGGATTACCTGTTTAGAAAGGCCTGACCAGGGACTGGGGTTGCAAATTAGCCTATTGGCTAGAAACCTTTTATGCAACACATCTACACATATTATTATGGCTGACTGTGATAATTATGTATGTAATAATGTGCGCTGCATTGTCCCTGACAAATAAACGAAAAAAAAAAAAGTTTAATAATTCAACTTTTGGATTTTGAATTTGGCGCCTTGCATTTCACTGGGTAGTGTAGGGAGTGGGCGCCCACCGCCCGTAAGAAGTTAAAAGACTATGAACTGAATGAACTAAAGGGAATATTATTGTAATGTTAAAAGAATATGAACTGAATGAACTGAAGGAGTCAAATAGGGAAAAGAAAGAAGAGATTATTGATTTCCGCTTTGGGGGTGTGTCTCAATACACTAAAACTTGAGTAATTAACTTGAATTTAACCAAAACAATAAAAGGTTAAATAGGGTCATTGAACACGAAAATTAATGAAAATTGAAGGTTTATTGAATTGATAAATCACCTACTATGTTCTAGGTGTTTTTCCTATTAAATTGTATATTAAGATATTGTTATAAGAGCTTCTTACCAGGTTTGGTGGAGTTTGGTTCTCGGCATCCTTCAGAGACTCCTGGTAGAGTTGATGTGTTCTCTGGAGAAACAGCATGATGTCTGGAGGACCCTGGACTGTTCTGATCAGCACCTGGCTCACACACACGCATACACACATTTACACATACAGAGCAACTTATCTTAAGACAGCTATGGACTACAACCCCAGATCACAGTCATAGTAAGTAAAACTTTACGGTATATGTTTTAGTCAATGTATTTTCTTTTCACCTGCAGCATGGTGATGACTCTGTCCAGGTATAGCACCTCCTGGTGGCAGAAGTCAGCGTAGTAGCGGCAGGGAGACGCCTGGAATACATCCCTCTGAGGAAGGCTGAGTAGAGGGTCTCATCTGCTACTCTCTCACTGGTTTCCCACAGGACATCATAAATACTCACCTCTTCAACCAGCTCTGGGGGAGGGAGGGAGGGAGGGAGGGAGGGAGGGAGGGAGGGAGGGAGAAAGATATATATATATATTTGTATTGCTTTGGTGCAGTTTTCAGAAGTATTTGGTACATTTTAGCAACGCTTTGTACAAAACTCAAAACAGTTAATCAAAAAGACAGTTGATTCAAAACTCTGAGGACATTATTTTATTGACTATTACAACATACAAAATCATACAGTCACTTATTCAATCTAATTGCACTGTCCAATTTACAGTAGCTATTACAGTGAAAGGATACCATGCTACTGTTTGAGGAGAGTGCACAATTCTGAACATGAAAAGTTATTAATAAACAAATTAGGCACATTTGGTCAGTCTTGATACAACATTTTGAACAGAAATGCAACGGTTCATTGGATCAGTCTAAAACTTTGCACATGCACTGCTGCCATCTAGTGGCCAAAATCTAAATTGCACCTGGGCTGGAATAATATATTATGGCCTTTCTCTTGCATTTCAAAGATGATGGTGCAAAAGAATGGTTGGTTTTTCATTGTATTATCTTTTACCAGATCTATTGTGCCTTATTCTATATTTTCCTTTCAAATGGTACCAAGAATATGCATATCCTTGCTTCAGGGCCTGAGCTACAGGCAGTTAGATTTGGGTATGTCGTTTTAGGCAAAATTGAAAAAAGGATTCGATCATTAAGAGGTTATTAATGTCAGAGTGCCATTCAAGAAGGAGCTGCACTGGTAACAAAATAACCGTATTGTCTATCCAAGGCAATGATCCATTACATTCCTACCAAGACATTCCTACCTCTCTCGTGGTGCCTGCTTTCTGACTTGGAGATTCTGCTAAACCAGATCTAAAAGAAAATATAAAATAAAACATGAATGTAATTTACTGTTAATATGGTCTCTGTAAAAACCTTTCCAGATACAAGACAGTGTTAGCCTGCTACCTTGTCTCCATCGAACACACGAGAACCTCAGGTCACCACAGGACACGCCATTCCAGCCCTGCCCACCTGTTGCCAAGACAACAACCAATCACACTTCAGTTATTTCCAATGTCCTCAGAGAGTGAGAGTGAGAGTGTGTGTGTGTGTGTGTGTGTGTGTGTGTGTGTGTGTGTGTGTGTGTGTGTGTGTGTGTGTGTGTGTGTGTGTGTGTGTGTGTGTGTGTGTGTGTGTGTGTGTGTGTGTGTGTGTGTGTGTGTGTGTGTGTACCTCCAGTGTGTAGCTCCATGCAGTTCTCCCTGTCCAGAGTTACTGGGCCTCATCCTCCTCCCAGTAAAAAGCATCAACAGCTGAGCCGCCACTCCACAGCCACATCCCTCCTAATCACAGAAAACATTGATTGATTGATTGATTGATTGAGTTTTTAGTTTTTAGACATAAAAGTACATGGAGCTTTTGCCTGTGTAACCTGTAGACATTACTAAACATTTCACTGGCTGACTGATGAATTGCTTGAACCAGTGTACCTGAGCTGCGCCAGAGCCTCCCATCCAGACTGGCTGGTTTGTGTGTCTCCTGACCAGATCCTGGACAAACACCTGTTGACCCGGGCTGTGAACCGACACCAGGTTCCCTCTGTGTTGGGAGCAGTACGACTGGAGGGACAGCCAGAGAACACTGTGATAGCCCGCTGAGCTAAAGCCCCGGCAGTGCCACAGGGAGCAAAGATCAATGCAGGCAAGAAATGGACATTTCCTGAAGTAAACGTAGGCTTGCTAGAATTAAAACGAATTTACTATCTGAAATAGTAATTGTAGCCAGTAGTGACAGCAGTAGTAGCAGTAGTAGTGGTAGTAGTAGTAGTTATATTTGCAGTAGTAATAGCGGTAGTAGTAGTAGTAGAGGTAGTAGTAGTAGAAGTAGTAGTAGTAGTAGTAGTAGTAGTAGTAGTAGTGGTAGTAGTAGCAGTTATATTTGCAGTAGTAATAGCGGTAGTAGTAGTAGTAGAGGTAGTAGTAGTAGTAGTAGTAGTAGTAGTAGTAGTAGTAGTAGTAGTAGTAGTGGTAGTAGTAGCAGTTATATTTGCAGTAGTAATAGCGGTAGTAGTGGTAGTAGTAGTAGTAGTAGAGGTAGTAGTAGTAGAAGTAGTAGTAGTAGTAATAATAGTAGCAGTAGTAGTGGTAGTAGTAGTGACAGCAGTAGTAGTAGTGGTGGTATTAGTGACAGCAGCAACTGTCCCAGCAGCAGCAGAACGGCAGCAGCAACTGTCCCAGCAGCAGCAGAACAGCGGCAGTAGCAGTAGCAGCAGTAGCAGCAGTAGTGGCAGTAGTAGCAGTGATAGCAGTAGCTGTAGCATTGACAGCAGTAATAGTAGCAGTGACAGCAGTAGCTGCAGTGGTGGCAGTAGTAGTGACAGCAATAGTAGTGGTAGTAGCAGACAGCAGCAGTGGTGGCAGTAGCTCCTGAGCAACTGTAGTGGTAGTAGCAGTGACAGCAGCAGCAACTGTCCTAGTAGTAGTAGAACAGTGGCAGTAGTAGTGACAACAGAAGTAAATGGCTGCTGAAGCAGTAACATTAGCAGAAGGAGTAAGTAGAGCAGAGTAGAGTTTATTATAGTAGAGTGCATTACAGCAGAGCAGAGTTTAATACTTAATACTAGAGAGCAGTTTAGCAGAGTTTAGTACAGTAGAGCAGAGTTTAACACCAGAGAGTAGCCTAGCAGAGTTTAGTACAGCAGAGTAGAGTAGGTTAGAGCCTAGTACATTACAGCAGAGTTTAGTACATTACAGTAGAGTTTAGTACAGCACAGCACAGTACATTTTAGTACAGTAAAGTTTAGTACAGTATAATAGAGTTTAGTACAGTATAGTAGAGTTTAGTACAGTATAGTAGAGTTTAGTACAGTAGAGTCTCAGTACAGTGAGTTTAGTAGAGTAGAGTTTAGTAAAGTAGAGTTTAGTACAGTACAGTAGAGTTTAGTATAGCAGAGTAGAGTTTAGTACAGTAGAGTAGGGTAGAGTTTAGTACAGTATAGTAGAGTTTAGTACATTACAGTGTAGTAGAGTGGAGTTTAGTACAGTACAGTAGAGTAGGGTAGAGTTTTGTATTGTACAGTAGACTAGGGTTTAGCTGTAGAGCTTTAGGAACAGAACAGTAAAATAGAGAAGAGTTTAGATCTGTACAGTACAGTACAGAACAGTACAGTAGATTAGAGTAGAGTATAGATAAGTATAGTATAGTATAGTATATTATAGTACTGTACAGCACAGAGTTTTGTATAGTACAGTAGAGTAGAGTTTAATATAGTACAGTACAGTAGAGATTAGCACAGTATAGTTTAGCACAGTAAAGAAGAATAGAGTGTAGCACAGTAGAGTAGAATAGAGTTTAGTACTGTACAGTAGAGTAGAGTTTAATACAGTGCAGTAGAGCAGAGTTTAGTACAGTACAGTACAGTAGAGTAGAGTTTAGTACAGTAGAGTACAGTAGAGGAGAGTTTAGTACTTTACAGTACAGTAGAGTAGAGTTTAGTACAGTGCAGTAGAGCAGAGTAGAGTTTAGTACAGTACAGTGCAGTAGAGTAGAGTTTAGTACAGTAGAGTTTAGTACAGTACAGTACAGTAAGGTAGAATATAATACAGTATTGTAGAGTTTTGTACAGTACAGAGCAGTAGAGTAAAGTTTACTACAGTACATTAGAGTATTGTAGAGTTTAGAATAATATACTATAGTGCAGTAGAGTAGAGATTAGTACAGTAGAGTTTAGTATAGTACAGTAGAGTAGACTTTAGAACAGTACAGTAGAGTAGAGTTTAGAACAGTACAGTAGAGTAGAGTTTAGTACAGTACAGTACAGTAGAGTTTAGTACAGTAAAGTAGAGTAGACTTTAGAACAGTACAGTAGAGTAGAATTTAGTACAGTACAGTACAGTAGAGTTTAGTACAGTAGAGTAGAGTTTAGAAACAGTACAGTCGAGTTTAGTATAGTACAGTAGAGTTTAGAACAGTAGAGTAGAGTTTAGGAACAGTATAGTCAGAGTTTAGTACAGTAGGGTAGAGTTCAGAACAGTAGAGCAAAGTTTAATACAGTACAGTAGAGTTTAGTACAGTACAGTCGAGTTTAGTATACTACAGTAGAGTTTAGAACAGTAGAGTAGAGTTTAGTACAGTAGAGGTGAGTTTTGTACAGTACAGTAGAGTTCAGAACAGTACAGTCGAGTTTAGAACAGTACAGTAGAGTTTCAACAGTAGAGTATAGCTTAATACAGTAGAGTAGGGTTTAGTACAGTAATGTAGAGTTCAGTACAGTAGAGTAGAGTTTAGTACAGCAGAGTAGAGTTTAGTACAGTACAGTACAGTATAGTAGAGTTTAGTACAGTAGAGTAGAGTTTTGTACAGTACAGGAGAGTTCGGTACAGTACAGTAGAGTTTAGAACAGTAGAGCAGAGTTTAGAACGGTACAGTAGAGCTTAATACAGTAGAGTAGAGTTTAGTACAGTAATGTAGAGTTCAGTACAGTAGAGTAGAGTTTAGAACAGTACAGTAGAGTTTAGAACAGTAGAGTAGAGTTTAGTACAGTAGCATATAGTTTAGTACAGTACAGTACAGTATAGTAGAGTTTAGTACAGTACAGTAGAGTTCAGTACAGTACATTAGAGTTTAGAACAGTAGAGCAGAGCTCAGTACAGTAGAGTAGAGTTTAGTACAGTACAGTAGAGAATAGAACAGTAGAGTAGAGATTAGTAAAGTAGAGTAGAGTTTAGAAACAGTACAGTACAGTAGAGTTTAGTACAGTACAGTACAGTACTGTAGAGTTTAGTAGATTACAGTAGAGTAGAGCTAAGTACAGTAGAGTACAGTACAGTACATTTTAGTACAGCACAAATGAGTTTAGTACAGTACAGTAGAGTTTAGTACAGTTTAGTAGAGTACATTATAATTTACCACAGATAATTGCATTGTGTTTTCTTTACTCAATGAGCTGTTTGAATCTTTCTAAGAATAAATATACACAGAAGGTCTGAAGGTCCAGAGGGAATTTGACATCAATGAACATTCTGTGTTTTGTTCTGTAAAATGGAATTAATGATCAATGGAAATAGTCGTTTTTAATTTATTAATGGGTCAGAGACATGGGAGCAATCCTGAACTCATAGATACATAGTTACTCAGAGCAAGTTTTCATTGGTTCAATGGTCTATACATTGAGCCTGAAACAGGATACTTGTTGTTTGATCACTGGCCCATATTTTACTGCAAGGAATTATAATTGTTCAACCCACAGGCTAGGGTTGGGTTATAAATAACATCCTGTCACTTTGTTCTGTGGAGAATCACTGAGGACAGGGAAGAAGGAACATCTACTTCTCAGCATAACAACTATGATTTGTTCTTTTTGAATACACCTATTTCTCTCCCTTGATTTGCTTTGGGGTCTGTGTTATTGTAGAGTAACATCAACTGCTAAGACTGTCATATGACAGTTGAATCCATTATTTCTGCATATTGTTTTTATCTTAATTCAGAGTAGATATTTAAGCATTTTTAGAAACCGGACACACAAAACAAATGGAGATTTTACTGTCATTCTGTTACAAAACTTTACATCTGCACGGTTCTTCAAGTGAATGTGTTTCTGTGACAGTAGTCCTGTTGCATAGAGTTGTATGGTTCTACATTTTAAAGTATAACATTTAAAGTGAAAAATAATTATTTTACCATGGAATTGCTCCTAAATCAATGTCTAACCAACTCTACTACAGCAACAGAACAAGTTGGCCTTTAGTTTCTTAGTCTCTCCCTATTTCAAGTGTTACCTCTGCAGTGGCCCAGGTGGCCCAGACTGGGTAGAAGGAGAAGCAGCGTTGCTCATTCTGATGCCACCCGGCTGGGCATGGTGACTGGGAGTCCACCCCTTCCACCTCCTCCTCTGTAGTGTTCACCACCCCGAGGCAGCATCCACTCTCTGGAATAACAACAACACACACTGACAGTATGTACTGTTCAAGAGCTGTGGTTGACTTAGTTTACCCGGTACATTGGAAGCAATTAATGGAATCATCCCGAAAGAGAAAACTAAGCTAGATCAAGTAGCACCTCAAATACTTTATAGCATCTAGAGTTGTGTTTGCCCAGATACAACGTTATTTTACAGTAAACAAAATGACAACAGACTTTCAGCACTCTCATAGGGAATGACATTCAACATGCACGGCACTAACACAAATGACTGATGATTGGCTGAGTGAAATTGATGGTAAAAAGATTTTGGGAGCTGTTTTGTTAGACTTCAGTCCGGCTTTGACATTATCGATCATAGTCTGATGCTGGAAAACGTATGTGTTATGGCTTTACACCTCCTGCTATACTGTGGGTAAAGAGTTACCTGTTCAAATAAGAATTTGTAAAGAAGAATTTGTTCTTAACTGACCTGCCAAGTTAAATAAAGGTTAAATAAATAAAAATTAAACAGAACACAGAGGGTTTATCATTTAACTGTTTACACACACAGTTTGATTTCAAGTTTCATATTTACCTGTTAAGCAGGTGCAGAGCCATCACTGCACAACAAAGCAGCAGAGACATCCTGCCAACCGATCTACAGAGGAACCCATGACATTACACAACATAACAACATAGCTTTAATTAATTAGTTAGTTAATAACTTTAATAAAGTGTTAAAGGGATCATGAGAGATTCTGTCATCGTTCTACTTAGCCAGAGTCAGATTAACTCCATGTTAATGTCTCTGCGTGCATTGTGAAGGAAGGTAGTGGTTGTTTTGTGAGCCAATGCTAACTAGCATTAGCACAATGACTGGAAGTCTACAGGTACGGTAGCATTGCTAATTAAATAACATGACATAACGTGAACATGACAAAACATGAAACATAATACAAATTAACTTCCTTTTAACTGACATAAGTTAACATGGCAAAACAGAGCAGATCCATTTGTAACGTAGTACATTACCTGTACATAAATCAGAGACTGTTGAGAGTACCTGAGCTAGCTCGTAACACAGGGACAGTAGTAGTAGTAGCTTGGTTTTGGTAGGACAGCTCAGAGCATCTGGTATTTTCTGCCAGCTTCTGGATTGGATTAGTCACTGTTGAGGAGGAGTGAAATGAGATGACTTGAGGGGAGGAGATGAAGAAAGCATAAGGTACTGCAGAACAGCAACCAGCCAATATAATCCTCTCTACACTCGTGGGTGTGTCCTAAAAGCATCAGCCCTGCCCACTCTCATTATCAGTCAGACTAGAATCACATCAACTACTTGCTAGTTCTACCATCACATCTCCTGCTCTGACAGACTAGAATCACATCAACTACCTGCTAGTTCTACCATCACATCTCCTGCTCTGACAGACTAGAATCACATCAACTACCTGCTAGAGACACAGAGAGAGACAGAGAGACAGAGAGAGAGAGAGAGAGAGAGAGAGAGAGAGAGAGAGAGAGAGAGACAGACAGACAGAGAGCTAAAGGATCAGCCCCCCAGCTACACCATCTCCAGCCCAGACACAGAGCTTCTAGAGGACCAGATCAACCAGAACAGGACCCAGCTGAAGAACTCTGACCAGGAGCTGAGAGAGAGCCTTACCACAGGGCTTGAGGAGGTAAAGACACTACTCTGGTAAAACCCACTGAGGTGGCCATCCTTATTGACTCAAATAAGAAATTCATCCATGAGGAGAAACTCTTCCCCCACCACAAGGTGTCCAAAATATGGTGCCCAAAAACGAAGGATGCACTCTACATCCTATCCCAGCCTGACTTTGTCACACCAGGCCACATTATTATTCACACTGGCACCAAACAACCTGCAAGTAGAGGAGCAGGAGAGAGTAGGCAGCCTGGTCAACAGAGTAGCAGAGAGGGCCTCTGAGTGGTTCCCCAACTCCCACATCACCATCTCCACTCTGCTGCCCCGCAAAGACTTTCATCCTGCACCATTCAGAAAGTCAACGCTGACATCACCAGAGGGTGTGGCCTACTCCCTAACACTCCCACCTGAGGAAGCAGACAGTAGGGATGTTTGCCAAGTCTCTAAAGGATGTGGTACTTGGTAGACAAACACCCCGTGCCGCACTGGAGAGAGGACCACCCAGAGAACCACACCAGACCCAGCGCACTCCCACAGGCCCCACTCACTCACCAGAGCATCACCTCCTCCATCAGCTTAGCCAGACTGACCGGGCCCAGCCTACTACCCCGCAGCAGATCACAATCTCTACCAGACCAGAGAGGAAGCCCCCTGGCCCAGACCTGGCCCCCGCCCACTCCACAGGGCCCAACGTAGCAGGGCCCAACGTAGAACTCTGTAGGATTGGAGTGAGATTAAACACCTCCTCCAATACATCTGCACTAAACTGCACTAAACACACACACACCTATTGTACTAAAAGTTCTCTTGTTCAATGAATAGGAATATATATAACAGAGCAAATGTTTGCTGTTATCCTGTTTATCTCTGTCTTAACAACTTAGTAATTAGTAGTACCTGTATGTCTGACTGTGCTGTTCTTTCTTTTTGGCAGGTAGCCTAGTGGCAGGTAGACTAGTGGCAGGTAGCCCAGTGGCAGGTAGACTAGTGGCAGGTAGACTAGTGGGCAGGTAGACTAGTGGCAGGTAGCCCAGTGGCAGGTAGACTAGTGGCAGGTAGCCCAGTGGCAGGTAGCCCAGTGGCAGGTAGACTAGTGGCAGGTAGCCCAGCGGCAGGTAGACTAGCGCAGGTAGCCTAGCGGCAGGTAGACTAGTGGCAGGTAGACTAGTGGCAGGTAGACTAGTGGCAGGTAGCCCAGTGGCAGGTAGACTAGTGGCAGGTAGCCCAGTGGCAGGTAGCCCAGTGGCAGGTAGACTAGTGGCAGGTAGCCCAGCGGCAGGTAGACTAGCGGCAGGTAGCCTAGCGGCAGGTAGACTAGCGGCAGGTAGCCTAGCGGCAGGTAGACTAGCGGCAGGTAGCCTAGCGGCAGGTAGACTAGCGGCAGGTAGCCTAGCGGCAGGTAGCATAGCGGCAGGTAGACTAGCGGCAGGTAGCCTAGCGGCAGGTAGACTAGCGGCAGGTAGACTAGCGGCAGGTAGCCTAGTGGCAGGTAGACTAGTGGCAGGTAGCCTAGTGGCAGGAAGACTAGTGGCAGGTAGCCTAGTGGCAGGTAGCCCAGTGGCAGGTAGCCCAGTGGCAGGTAGCCTAGTGGCAGGTAGCCTAGTGGTTAGAGAGTTGGGCCAGTAACAGAAAGGTTACTGCCGGATCAAGAGCTGACAAAGTTCAAATCTGTCGCTCTGCCCTGAACAAGGAGGCCGCCATTGTAAATAAGAATTTGTTCTTAACTGACATGCCTAGCGATTCATTGCACTCACCTGGACTCAATCACCTGTGTTCATTTCCTGCTATATTCAAAACTTCAACTCCCCTGCACTCTGTTTCTCATCTCCAGTGTTGGTCCTTACATGTACATTGTTATTGTCAGAATATTAAAGTCTTTACCTACTATTATAATTGACATATAATGGCCTAGCAGGGTGCAACTTACTTCAATGTCTTGATTTAGTATTATTAAGGCCTGGGAGGAGTGCAACTTGGCAAGAAGATACATTCCTGTGGGAAACACCCTGGCATGCAATGCCACACAAATATAACGCTGGCTTACCAACTTCTACATGTCAACTTCAACCTGAAGAGGACCAGAGGACCAGCGGGTTAGTCATGGTACTATAAACACTGTTTCCTGATATTCATGATATAATGTACAGCGATGACATTATATTACAGAGATGTTTCTAGTGGTGGGCACCAATATTGATCCTTCTGTACCGATGGATATTGTTTGATATCGATATGAACAAGGTGCACTTGTCATGACTTCGGGTCTGATCTGCTGTGTTTTTGTCTTTTCTGTGTGTTGTTGTCTTTTGAGCACATGTGCTTTGTTTTGACAGCTCTGCTGCTATTGTGGTATCTCTCCTCCCACTGCTATCCTTAACTATCCTTGTTCACTTCACACCTGTTGTCAATTTATTCCTCATTATCTCCCCTATTTTAGATCCTTTTTGTGTTCAGTCCTTTGTCAGACCGTTGTTGTGTGTGAAGCCTTTCTCGTGACCTGGTTAGCCTTGCCCTGTCTTGCTCCTTTGAAACCCTTCATGTGCGTTTGCTTTTTGCTTTTGGTCCACTTCTATTTTCTCCCTCTCGTCCTGCCAGGCCTGGTTTATTTTCGACTGTCTGCCCAGGCGTTCTTTCCTGTTGGGACTTGGATGTACTACCCCAGACCTTCAGTGTGACTCGGACTCCTGCATCTGGGGTTGCTGTATTTGGTTTCTTTTTGAGAAGTGCTCTCCTGACCCAGTGGATATTTTTGGACTTTCTTTTTGGGTTCCTGTTATATTTTATCTTGAACCTTTTTGAGAGCAAAATAAAACACTCTTACCTGCAACTGAATCCGTGACCCTCCCGACAGCACTGGGGACCAGAATGATTGATCCCTTGATAAAGATGAGCAACAAAGACTGTATACAATAAATAATACCAATACTGCTCTATATTCTGTGTTCCAGTTGCATTTTATACTAGTACATTTGCTAAGAAGAAATATATTTAGTTCAACAAGTCATAAACAACAAATCTAATACAGACAAGAGGCATGATGATAGTTACCCCTGTTTTCAATACTCTACCATCCTCCCTTGTGAGGATAACCCCACTGGAGCCTTCTACTAAAAATGATAGTTACCCCTGTTTTTAATACTCTACCACTCTCTCCCTTGTGAGGATAACCCCACTGAGCCTTCTACTAAAAATGATAGTTACCCCTGTTTTCAATACTCTACCACTCTCACCTTGTGAGGATAACCCCACTGGAGCCTTCTACTAAAATTATAGTTACCCCTGTTTTCAATACTCTACCATCCTCCCCTTGTGCCGTTTATCAAACTCCTGGCTTTTACATGTGCTGGTTGTTCTCAATAAAGGCTTTTTGTTCACCTGGCAACCCTTCCATATAGCCGCTTAAGCATGGAGGTGGCGTCTAATTGTAGATTTGTATACTTGATGACTCCAAGATTCAGTAACCTTAGGTCCTCTTCCAGGCAAGTTTATCACTGTTCCAGTGGGTAGAAACTTCTTCCTTGTTGCCCTAATAGTGGTTAGTGATATATGGGTTTGATTCAGTAGTTTTTCTGTACCCAGTCAACAGCCATTTGTTTCCTTTCAAGTGTTCTTTGCCTTTCACGTACAAAAGCTGAAGAACATACGTACATCCAGGTTCTGAACAGAGGTGCTGGAGTTGTAAAAACAGAAAGGAAAATGGAAAACAGGAAAACAGAAAGGGAAACGCCACACGGCTGCTCATGCTCCTAGGTGATATTTATTTCCAACGACGTGTCGACCTTTAGGTCTTCATCAGGCATCCATATCCCAGGTGGGGGTGGAAGGTCCTATATACAGGAGCAGTACTCAGTGACAATACTTCCTGAAACAGGAGGTAAAAATGTATAACATAGTTTCACAATATTAACATTCAATTGTATTCAAATATCATGATCATACACAGGAAATGTGATCAATATTTATAGTAATATACACACCAATATTCAATCAGGATGTGTTCCACCAACCAGCCTAAACGGGTGATTCATGGTGGATTGATGAACATTATGGGACAGGCTGTGTCCCAAATGGCACCCTATTACCTATGGACCCTGGTCAGAAGTAGTGGACTGCACGATGTAGGGAATAGGGTGCCATTTGGAACGCAGGAGGAGTCCCCCTGACCACCCACTCACTGCTCTTTCTCTCAATCAGCATTTATCCCAGCTAGGAGAGAGTGGCGATGAGGAGCTGATGCAGGTAAAGGTGAATTAATACAAGTCTCTCTGCTATTATTGACGTTCCTTTATATTTGGCGCCCTCTTGTGTTCGACAGGATGAATTTCAGGAATGAATATCAATTATGGATCTTCGTGATTTGGACAGTTCTAATCTTACTGTCATCAAGTATAGAGGAAAACACATATTATAACTTTAAATGGAGAGGAAATATTGTATAACATAAATAAAGTGTATCTTCAATATCCTTGTTGTAGGAAGTGCATGATTTGGGGATTGGGAATACTGCAAAATAACATCTTATGTTCACCATCATACAGGGCATTCTGAAAGTATTCCAGACCCTTGCCTTTTTCCACATTTTGTTACTGTTACAGACTTATTCTAAAAATTGATTAAATGTATGTTTTTCCCTCATCTATCTACACACAATACCCCATAATGACATCACAAAAACCATAACGACATCACAATACTCCCATAATGACATCACAATACACCATAATCGACATCACAATAGTTCGTACTGACATCACAATAAATCATTTGTGATGAATCATAACCATAACGACGTCACAATACCCCATAATGACAAATCAAAAACAGGTTTTTATGTGTTTTTATGTGTTTGCAAATGTACAGTACCAGTCAAAGGTTTGGACACCAACTCATTCCAGGGTTTTATTTATTTTTTACTATTTTCTACATTGTGTAATAATAGTGAAGACATCGAAACTACGTAATAACACATATGGAATTATGTAGTTAAACAAATACAAATTGTAATATTTGAAATTCTTCAAAGTAGCCAGTGTTTCACACTCTTGGCATTCTCTCAACAAGCTTCATGAGGTATTGTGTTGTGACAAGGTAGGGGTGGTATACAGAAGATTGTCATTTACCAAATAGGGCTAAGTCCATATTATGGCAAGAACAGCTCAAATAAGCAACGAGAAATGACAGTCCATCATTACTTTAAGAAATGAAGGTCAGTCAATCAAGAAGTTTCTTCAAAGGCAATCGCAAAACCATAAAGCGGTATGATGAAACTGGCTCTCATGAGGACCGCCACAGGAAAGAAAGACCCAGAGTTTCCTCTGCTGCAGAGGATAAGTTCATTAGAGTTACCAGCCTCAGAAATTGCTGCCCAAATAAATGCTTTACAGAGTTCAAGTAACAGACACATCTCAACATCAACTGTTCAGAAGAGACTGCGTGAATCAGGTCTTCATGGTCAAATTGCTGCAAAGAAACCACTACTAAAGGACACCAATAATAAGAAGAGACTTTCTTGGGCCAAGAAACACGAGCAATAGACATTGAATGGTGTAAATCTGTCCTTTGGTCTGATGAGTACAAATTTGAGATTCCAATCTACATGTCTGTGAGACACAGAGTAGGTGAATGGATGATCTCTGCATGTATGGTTCCCACTGTGAAGCATGGAGGAGTGATGCTGTGGGGTGCTTTGTTGGTGACACTGTTGGTGATTTATTTTATTTAGATTTCAAGGCACAATTAACCAGCATAGCTACCACAGCATTCTGCAGCGACCTGCCATCCCTTCTGGTTTGGCGCTTAGTGGGACTATCGATTTGTTTTTCAACAGGACAATGACCCGACACACCTCCAGGCTGTGCAAGGGCTATTTGACCAAGAAGGAGAGTGATGGAGTGCTGCATCCGCTGACCTGGCCTCCACAATCACCCGACCTTAACCCAATTGGAGATGGTTTGGGATGAGTTGGACCGCAGACTGACGGACAAGAACACCACGTCAGTCACTGGCTTCATTAATAAGTGCATTGGATGACGCCGGCCCCACAGAAACTGTAACGCATATACCCCAACCAGAAGCCATGGATTACAGGCAACAGGGTAGAGCTAAAGGGTAGAGCTGTCGCTGGCGAAGAGCGGACTCTAACCCGGCTGCTTTTAAGAAATCCCGCTATGCCCTCCGACGAGCCTTCAAACAGGTATAGCGTCAATACAGGACTAAAATTGAATAGTACTACACCGGCTTCGACACGCCGGATGTGGCAGGGCTTGCAAACTATTATGGACTGCAAAGGGAAGCACAGCGACACGAGCCTGCCCAGTGACACGAGCCTACCAGACGAGCTAAATAACTTCTATGCTCGTCGAGGCAAGCAACACTGAGGCATGCCTGAGAGCATCAGCTGTTCCTGACAATTGTGTGATCACGCCTCTAGACCCACTCCAATTTGCATACCAACGGATCCACAGATGATGCAATCTCTTTGCACTCCACACTGCCCTTTCCCACCTGGACAAAAGGAACACCTATGTGAGAATGCTATTCATTGACTGCATCTCAGCTGCTCAACACCATAGGTCCCACCAAGCTCATCACTAAGGACTCTGGGACTAAACACCTCCTCTGCATCTGGATCCTGGACTTTTTTATCGTAATATTATATGTAGTAGAAAGCGAACCCATCAAGTAAAATTTAACATCCGTATTTGGCCAACTATGTCAACTTTTTAACGTTGATTTTATCTCAGAACAGACGTTGTTCAATTGGTAACATACATTTTGTCTTCTTCTAATGCTTCTAAGAGGAAAGTAATCTAAAGTAAATAAATGTATTCAGATTATGTTACCAAAAGGTAAGTTACTGATTACAATTTTGGACAGGTAACTAGTAACTGTAAGGAATTACCAAGGAAAGTAACTCTACCCAACCCTGATATGCATCAACAGCAACTTTGGGAAAGTCCTCTGGATTATCGTTAACAGCAGACTCGTGACATTTCCTCAGCGAAAAACAATGTACTCAGCAAATGTCAAATTGGCTTTTACCCAATTACCATACCACAGACCACGATTCACCCGCACAACCTAATTGACAAAACAACAAACCAAAACAAAGGCAAAGTCTTCTCATGCTTTGATTACAAAAAGCTTTTGACTCAATGTGGCATGAGGGTCTGCTATATAAATGTATGGAAAATGGTGTTGGGGAAAAGACATACGACTTTATAAAATCCATGTACACAAACAACAAGGTTAAAATGATCAAAAACACACACATTTCTTTTTCCACATGGCCATGGGGTGAGACAGGATGCAGTTTGAGCCCCACCTCTTCAACATATATATCAACGAATTTGTGAGGACAATACAAAAGTCTGAAGCATCTGGCCTCCCAATACTAGAATCTGAAGTCAAATGTCTACTGTTTGTTGATGATCTGGTGCTTCTGTCCCCAACCAAGGACTGCCTACAACAGCACCTAGATCTTCTGCACAGATTCTGTCAGACCTGGGCCCTGACAGTAAGATACAGACCTGGGCCCTGACAGTAAATCTCAGTAAGACAAAAAATAATGGTGTTCCAAAAGGTTCAGTTGCCAGGACCACGAATACAAATTCCATCAAGACACCAAGGCTGCCCTAGAGCACACAAAAACTATACATACCTCGGGCCTAAACATCAGCACCACAAAACTGTGAACGATCTGAGAGACAGGCAAGAAGTGCCTTCTACGCCATCAAAAAGGAACATAGAATTAGGATCTGGCTAAAAATACTTTCATCAGTTATAGAACCCATTGCCCTTCATGGGGTTTGGGGTCTGCTCACCACCAAGAATTCACAAAATGTGACCAACACCAAATTGAGACACTGCAGAAATCATCAGAAATATCCTCTGTGCACAACGTTAAACACCAAATAATGCATGCAGAGCAGAATCAGGCCGGTACCCACTAACGATTAAAATCCAGAAAAGAGTTGTTTAAATTCTACCACCACCTAAAAGGAAGCGATTGCCAAACAATCCATAACAAAGCCATCACCTACAGAGAGATGAACCTGGAGAAGAGTCCCCTAATCAAGCTGTTCCTGGGGCCCTGTTCACAACACAAACAGACCCCACAGAGCCCCAGGACAGCAACACAATTAGACCCAACCAAGTCATGAGAAAACAAAAAGAGAATTACTTGACACATTAGAAAGAATTAACAAAAAAACTGAGAAAACTAGAATGCTATTTCTAAACAGAGAGAACACAGTGACAGAATACCTGACCACTGTGACTGGCCCAAACTTAAGGAATGCTTTGACTATGTACAGACTCAGTGAGCGTAGCCTGAGAGAGGCTGTCCATCGCCAGACCTGGCTCTCAAGAGAAGACAGGCTATGTGCACACTGCCCACAAAATGAGGTAGAAACTGAGCTGCACTTCCTAACCTCCTGCCAAATGTATGGCCATTTTAGAGACACATATTTCCCTCAGATTACACAGACCCACAAAGAATTCAAAAACAAATCAAATTTTGATAAACTATTGATAACCATATCTATTGGGTGAAATACCACAGTGTGCCATCACAGCAGCAAGATGTGGTGATTCGCTGCTAAAACAAAAGGCAAAACTATTGGAGCACAAACACCATTGTAAATACAACCCATATTTGTGTTTATTTTTATTTTCTTTTTGTACTGTAACTATTTGTACTATTTTGTATCGCTACAACACTGTTCATTTGGAACTTTTTTGTGAGTGTAATGTTTACTGTTCATTTTATATTGCTTATTTCACTTCTGTTTATTATCTTTTCCACTCTGATTTGGCAATGCAAACAAATGTTTCCCTAAAGCCCTTTGAATTTAATTGGAGTTAAGAGACAGAGAGAAAGAAGACAGTCCATTTTTTTTTATGTATTTAACCATACAAGCTCAGTTAAGAACAAAATTTCTTATTTTCTAAATTGACGGTCTAGGAACAGTGGGTTAACTGCCTTGTTCAGGGCAGGTGTAACAACAGATTTTTACCTTGTCAGCTCGGGATTCAATCTGCAACCTTCGGTTACTAGTCCAACGCCTAAACCACTAGGGGCTACCTGTCACTTCTATCTATGACTTAGTCAATGTCATTTAAAAAAAAATGGTGATACATTAAAGTTAAATCCCTTTGAATTCTGAATTGAATTCAAGAGAGAGAGAAAGAAGGACACAGAGGGGGAGAGAGAGAGAAAGAATGAAAGGAAGAAAGAGAGAGAGAATTAGAGGGGAAAAAATTCTGTCCATCTCATGACCACTCAGGTCATACTCAGTAAATGGTACTTTAAAAAAAGAGTGATACATTAAAAGGTATCCTTTATAGATAAAACTATACTACAGCATATTCACATCGCCAAAATAACTTATTAAAACAACAGCTTTACTGTGGCCTCAACAGCACTCTGTAGGGGTAGCACCACATTACGGTGTAGCCGAGGACAGCTAGCTTCCATCGCCCTCTCTTTTGCACATTGCCTTCAGTATAAAATTCTAGGAGGCTCATGGTCTCTCACCCCTCTTCCATAGACTTCTCACAGTTATTATGATAAACTCCGAGGACGCCCTCCAACCTTTCAGAGCTCTGTCTACCCTATCAAAGGATCAGAGAATGAATCTAGTACTGAAAGCATAAGTTACAGCTAGCTAGCACTGCAGTGCATAAAATGTAAAGGTCAGTAGTTGACTCAGAGAGAGAAAGACATAGTTGGAACAGTTTTGAACAAATTAATTTCTTTATAAAATGAGGAGAAGTGTACTAGAGAAGAGAGAGAGAGAGAAATAGAGAGCTGGCTATTTTTTTCACTTTCTACTCCTAGCTAACGAATGTAGCTAGCTAGTCTCAGTTCTCTTTCTCCCCTGCTCAACCAGAGAGATGCTATGTTAGGCCAGCTGACTGGACTCTTCCAGGTTGGAGGTAGGGGCTTCTGGTTTTATTCATTTATTCTCTACCAGGGCCTGCTGGTGTAACTGTATTGGTTCTGTATTGGAAGGTACATTGTTTTCATTTTTTAGCCTAATCTAACAATATCACTCAATATATTTATTTCACATTTCTGTTGGACTCTCACACTTATTCAATTATTTTAAGATTCATAACACGGTCAATTCAGAAGGGGAGAGGAGACAAACAATTATTACAACTGCCAGCACTGCATATCAGTCCACTGTCATTGGAAATCAAGTTCTGTCCATAAGGTTTCTGGCACTTGAGACAAAAATAGATTGGGAGGCAGTGTCAGACCCCCAATTACTCCTACTCCTGGGAAGTGGTTCAATTTTTCTCTAAGACTTACTCATTGGCTGAACATCTCATAGACAATCCAGCACATGCCTCTAGACCGCTACTTCCTGTTCATATAAAACCAAGACTGTGTTGAATAACAGCACATGCTGTTACTAGTAGTCCCAGACTATGATGGGTGGTGGTGGGACGGACCCCTAGATATTATTACAGAAGGAACATCTCTCACACAGACCTGGAAAACTCAGCGTTCACATTTATCTCAGCACTGGGACTCTAGTCCCCTGACCTGAGCTCATTCATTCACTCTAGTCCGTTATAGCTACACTTCCAATCAGTTTATTATCCAGTATCAAATGTCAATATTATTATCCAAATTTCCACCAAATCCAGCCTGAATTTCCAATCAGCTTAATATGTCATATCTCACAATCAAACACAACTTTCACATCCAACGCTTGACTTAGTACTATTCCCAAACACACTCAGTAATCTCATTTATCATTATTTTATTTTAGTATTTTAATTGAACTCCTTTATTTAACTAGGCTGTCAGGTAAGAACATATTCTTATTTCCAATGATGGCCTAAACCAAAGGCAAAAACGCTTCCCATGCGGGGACGGATTAAAATAGTTTAAAAAAACACAACTCACGACAAGAGAGAGAACACAACACTACATAAAGCAGAGACCTAAGACACACAACATAGCAAGGCAGAAACACAAGACAACACAGCATGGTAGCAAAACATGGCAGCAACACAACATGGCAACAACAAGGCAGAAACACATGACAACAAAATGGTAGCAAAACATGGCAGCAACACAACATGGAAGCAGCACAAAAACAGCTGCATAAAACATTAAAGGGCACCCATAACAGGCACAAAGGCCAGAAGGTAGAGACAACACATATCACGCCAGCAGCCACAACGGCTGTCAGTAAGAGTGTCCATGATCTCAGTCTTTGAGTGAAGAGATTGAGATTGAAACAGTCCAGTTTGAGTGTTTCTGAGTTGTAGCTCTCACTGCAGTCGCTGCAACTGAAAAGACGAGCAACCCAGGGATGTGTGTGCTTGGGGGACCTTAACAGAATGCGACTGGCAGAACAGGTGTTGTATGTGGAGGATGAGGGCTGCAGTAGATATCGCAGATAGGGGGGAGTGAGGCCTGAGAGGGTTTTTATGACGGGTATACAGGAGAGACATGACCAGTTTGCTACAGTGAGGAGTATAGAGAGTGTAGTGACTAATCTGATGGCCGAATGGTAAAGCACATTTAGCTGCTCGACAGCACCCCTACCTGCTCGATCTATACATTACGTCTCTGTAATCTCAGCATGGGTAGGACAGTCATCTGAATCAGGTTAGTTAGGCAGCAGGGGTGAAAGAGGAGCGACACTACGATGAGCAGAGGAAACCAAGTCTAGATTTAGAGAAGGAGCAGTGGACTGCCTAGCCATACTCCCAAGTCCTTTATTGAGGTGGGACTACCTCAAGTTCTAAAACCCTCAGAGGTAGTAATCACAGCTGTGGGGAGAGGGGCATTCTTCTTACCAAACCACACAACCCTTTGTTTTGGAGTGTGTTCAGAACAAGGTTAAGGGCAGAGAAAGATTAAGTTGGTCACTAAATGCAGCTTCTTTGTAGGAGCATTTAACACAACATGTGGGAGGGGCCAGCGTGAGTCTACCACTCAGTCATACACAGGAGAAGAGCAGAGCTAAGGTAAGAAGAAACTGGCAGCACACACACGCACAAATTCAAACACACACCTTACATGCTTAATACGACACACACACAATGTTTAAAGTGTGGAGGTTACGCTACTAATAATTGGAGTGAACTCACAGACGCTGACTCCGGAAATCCCTGACATCAGCTGCTGTATTTAGCCTGTAATTCGTGGGATTTTCTGCCTCTTTTTCTCACGGTGAAAATGTGACAGGAGAAAACATCGGGTTTCCAACATTCCTAGCTCTACGCCATGTAAATCTGTCATCGTCCTTCCAGGAACCATAAATTCTTATATAAAAACAATTTTTGTCGTCAATCCACTTACCAGGATTCTGAACTTCTCCAGTTTGTTCAGTCTCAAAGCATTAAATAAATACTCAGAAAGGTAAAAGTGGAAATGCAACAGGAGTTACGTACGCTTGGTACTTCTCCAAAGAGAAATGGTTTCATCTATTCATTTAGGAACAGGTTTACATCAAAATCATAGTGTTAGGATAATGTTAGGTTTCCATCAAAACATTATAATGTTAGGTTTCCATCAAAACCATAATGTTAGCACAATGTCAGGTTTACATCGAAACCATAATGTTAGGTTCATACATCGAAACCATAATGTCAGGTTTACATCAAACCATAAATGTCAGGTTTACATCGTAAAATCATGATGTCAGGTTTACATCGAAACCATAAGTGTTAGGTTTACATCGAAACCATAATGTCAGGTTTACATCGAAACTACATGGAATGTTAGGTTTACATCAAAACCATAATGTCAGGTTTACATCGAAATCCATAATGTTAGGGTTTACATCAAAACCATAATGTCAGGTTTACATCAAAACCATAATGTTAGGTTTACATCAAAACCATAATGTTAGCGATAATGTTAGGGTTACATCGAAACCATAATGTCAGGTTTACATCAAAACCATAATGTCAGGTTTACATCGAAAAGCATAGATGTCAGGTTTACATCGTAAATCATAATGTTAGGTTTACATCGAACTCATAATGTTAGGTTTACATCGAAACCATAATGTTAGGTTTACATCGAAACCAAAAAATGTCGTCAGGTTTACATCGAAACTATAATGTTAGGTTTACATCAAAACCATGGCTATGTCAGGTTTACATCGAAACCATGATGTCAGGTTTACATCAAAACCATAATGTCAGGTTTACTTTCTAAAACCATAATGTCAGGTTTACTTCAAACCATCATGTCAGGTTTGTACATCAAGCCTCATGTCAGGTTTTACATCGAAAACCATAATGTCAGGTTTACATCGAAACCATAAATGTTGTAGGTTTGACAACGAAACCATAATGTTAGGTTTACATCGAACCAAAATGTCAGGTTTACATCGAAAACCATAATGTCAGGTTTACATCGTAAACCAAAAAAAAAAAAAAAAAAAAAAATGTCAGGTTTACATCGAAACCATAATGTTAGGTTTACATCGAAACCATAGTGTCAGTTTTATCTTCAAACCATAATGTCAGGCTTTACATCGGGCCTCTATGTCAGCTTTACATCGAAACCATAGTGTTAGGTTTACCTTTGAAACCATAACAATGTCAGCTTCTTACATCGAAACCATAGTATTTAGGCTTTACATTCGTAAACCATAATGTCAGGGTTTACATCGAAACCATAATGTCAGGTTTACAATAACGAAACCAATAATGTTAGGTTTAGCATCGAAACCATAATGTCAGGTTTACATCAAAACCATAATGTCAGGTTTACATCGAAATCATGATGTCAGGTTTACATCGAAACCATAAGGTTAGGTTTACATCGAAAAACCATAATGTCAGGTTTACATCGAAAACCATAATGTTAGGCTTTACATCAAAACCATAATGTCAGTTTTACATCGAAACTATAATGTTAGCAGTTTACATCAAAACCATATACGCGTCAGGTTTATGAATCAAAACCATAATGTTAGGGTTTACATCAAAACCATAATGTTAGTGCATAATGTTAGGCATCGAAAACCATAATGTCAGGTTTACATCAAAAACCATAATGTCAGGTTTACATCAAAAGCATGATGTCAGGTTTACATCGTAAATCATAATGTTAGGTTTAGATCGAACTCCATAATGTTAGTTTTACATTAAACCATAATGTTAGGGTTTACATCAAACCAAAAAATGTCAGGTTTTACATCGAACTATAATGCTGTTAGGGTTTACATCGAAACCATGATGTCAGGTTTACATCGAAACCACATGTCAGGTTTACATCAAAACTACATAATGTCAGGTTTACTTCGAAACCATAACATGTCAGGTTTACATCAAAGCCCCATACATGTCAGGCTTACATCGAAACCATAATGTCAGGCTTTACATCGAAACCATAATGTCAGGTTTACAATCGAACCATAATGTTAGGTTTACATCGAAACCAAAATGCTTTCAGGTTTACATCGCAAACCATAATGTCAGGTTTACATCGAAACTAAAATGTCAGGTTTACATCGAAACCATATGTTAGGTTTACATCGAAACCATAATGTCAGTTTTACTGGGGAAACCATAATGTCAGGTTGTACATCGAAGCTCTGCATGTCAGCTTCTTCTTTTACATCGAAACCATAGTGTTAGGTTTACCTTTGAAACCATAATGTCAGCTTTACATCGTAAACCATAGTATTAGGTTTACATCGAAACCATAATGTCAGGTTTACATCGAAACCATATAATGTCAGGTTTTTCACAAATCTAAACCATAATGTTAGGGTTTACATCAAAACCATATAATGTCAGGTTTACATCGAAACCATAATGTCAGGTTTACATCGTAAAACCATAATGTCAGGTTTACATCGTAAACCATAAATGTCAGGTTTACATCAAAAACCATAATGTCAGGTTTACATCAAAACCATAATGTCAGGTTTACATCAAAAAACCATAATGGTAGGGTTTACATCGGAAGCATGATGTCAGGGTTTACATCGAAACCATAAGGTTAGGAGCTTTACATCGAAAACCATAATGTCAGGTTTACATCGAAACCATAATGTTAGCAGTTTACATCAACACTATAATGTCAGGCTTTACATCAAACCGTAATGTTAGCATAATGTTAGGGCTACATCGAAAAACCATAATGTTAGGTTTACATCAAAACCATGATGTTAGGGTTTACATCAAAACCATAACAATGTTAGCATAATGTTAGGTTACTCGAAACCACAATGTTAGGTTTACATCAAAACCAGAGTGTTAGGATAATGTTAGGTTTACATCGAAACCATAATGTTAGGCTTTACATCGGTAAATCATAATGTTAGGTTTACATCGAACTCCATAATATTAGGGCTTTCTACATCGAAACTATAAATGTTAGGTTTACATCGAAACCTAAAAATGTCAGGTTTACATCAAAACCAAAATGTCAGGTTTACATCGAACCATAAATGTTAGGTTTACATCGTAAACCAAAATGTCAGGTTTACATCAAAATCTAAAATGTCAGGTTTACATCGAAACCATAATGTTAGGTTTACTTGAAACCAAAATGTCAGGTTTACATCGAAACTAAAATGTCAGGTTTACATCGAAAACTATAATGTCAGGGTTTACATCGAAACCTAAAATGTCAGGCTTTACATCGAAACCATAATGTTAGGCTTTACATCAAAACCATGATGTCAGGTTTACATCGAAACTTAAATGTCAGGGTTTACATCGAAACCATAATGTCAGGTTTACATCGAAACCATGATGTCAGGTTTACATCAAAACCGTGAGTGTTAGATACAATGTTAGGTTTACATCGTAAAACCATAATGTTAGGTTTACATCGTAAATCATAATGTTAGGTTTACATCGAAACCATAATGTTAGGTTTACATCGAAATCATAATGTTAGGTTTACATCGAAACCAAAATGTCAGGTTTACATCGAAACCATAATGTTAGGTTTACATCGAAACCAAAATGTCAGGTTTACATCGAACCAAAATGTCAGGTTTACATCGAAACCATAATGTTAGGGTTTACATCAAAACCATAATGTCAGGTTTACTTTAAACCATAATGTCAGGTTTACTTCAAACCATAATGTCAGGTTTACATCAAAGCCCTCATGTCTGCTTTACATCGAAACCATAATGTTAGGTTTACATTTAAAACGATAATGTTAGGTTTACATCGAAACCATAATGTCAGCTTTACACTAAAACCATAGTGTTAGGTTTACATCGAAACCATAATGTCAGGTTTGATATCGTAAACCATAATGTTAGCATAATGTTAGGTTACATCGAAACCATAACGTTAGGGTTTACATCAAAACCATAATGTTAGCATAATGTTAGGTTACATCAAAACCATAATGGTAGGTTTACATCAACACCGTATTGTTAGGATAATGTTAGGTTTACATCGTAAATCATAATGTTAGGTTTACATCAAAACTATAATGTCAGGTTTACATCGAAACCTAAATGTCAGGTTTACATCGAAACCATAATGTTAGGTTTACATCAAAACCATGATGTCAGGTTTACATCGAAACCAAAATGTTAGGTTTACATCGAAAACTATAATGTCAGGTTTACATCGAAACTAAGGATGTCAGGTTTACATCAAAACCGTAGTGTTAGGATAATGTTAGGTTTATATCGAAACCCATAATGTTAGGTTTACATCAAATCATAAAGTTAGGTTTACATCGAAAACTAAATGTCAGGTTTACATCGAATCCATAACGTTAGGTTTACATCAAAACTAAAATGTCAGGTTTACATCGAAACCAAAATGTCAGGGTTTACATCGAAACTATAATGTTAGCTTTACATCAAAACCATACTGTCAAGTTTACATCGAAACCATAATGTCAGGTTTACTTCAAAACCATAATGTCAGGCTTACATCAAAGCCCCCTATGTCAGCTTTTACATCGTAAAACTACAATGTTAGGTTTACATCGAAACCATAATGTTAGGTTTACATCGTAAAACCATAATGTCAGCTTTACATCAAAACCATAGTGTTAGGTTTACATCGAAACCATAATGTCAGGTTTACATCGAAACCATAATGTTAGCATAATGTTAGGGTTACATCGAAACCATAATGTTAGGTTTACATCAAAACCATAATGTTAGCATAATGTTAGGTTACATCAAAACCATAATGGTAGGTTTACATCAAATACCGTAGTGTTAGGATAATGTTAGGTTTACATCGAAATCATAATGTTAGGTTTACATCGAACTCCATAATGTTAGGTTTACATCGAAACTATAACTAGGGTTTACATCGAAACCAAAATGTCAGGTTTACATCGAAACCATAACGTTAGGTTTACATCAAAACCATGATGTCAGGTTTACATCGAAACCATAATGTCAGGTTTACATCGAAACCATAATGTCAGGTTTACTTCAAACCATCATGTCAGGTTTACATCGAAGCCCTCATGTCAGGTTTATATCGAAATTATAATGTCAGGTTTACATCGGAAACCATAATGTCAGGTTTACATCGAAACTATAATGTCAGGTTTACTTTGAAACCATCATGTCAGGTTTACATCGAAGCTCTCATGTCAGGTTTACATCAAAACCATAATGTCAGGTTTACATCGAAACCATAATGTCAGGTTTACAACGAAACTATACCGTTAGGTTTACATCGAAACCAAAATGTCAGGTTTTACATCGTAAACCATAACGTTAGGCTTTACATCGTAAAAACCATAGTGTCAGTTTTACTAACCATAATGTCAGGTTTACATCGAAGCCATCATGTCAGCTTTACATCAAAAACTATAGTGTTAGGTTTACATCGAAACCATGATGTCAGGTGCAATATCAAAACCGTAGTGTTAGGATAATGTTAGGTTTACATCGAAACCATAATGTTAGGTTTACATCGAAATCATAATGTTAGGTTTACATCGAAACCAAAATGTCAGGTTTACATCGAAACCATAATGTTAGGTTTACATCGAAACTATAATGTCAGGTTTACTTTCAAACCATAATGTCAGGCTTACATCAAAGCCCTCATGTCAGCTTTACATCGAAACCATAATGTTAGGTTTATATCGAAACCATAATGTTAGGGTTTACATCAAAACCATACAGGTTTACATCGAAAGCATGATGTCAGGTTTACATCGAAATCATAATGTTAGGTTTACATCGAACTCCATAATGTTAGGTTTACATCGAAAAACCATAATGTTAGCATAATGTTAGGTTATATCAAAACCATAAATGCTCAGGTTTACATCGAAACCATAATGTTAGGTTTACATCAAAACCATAATGTCAGGTTTACATGAAACCATAATGCCAGGCTTACATAAAACTATAATGTCAGGCTTACATCAAAGCCCTCATGTCTGCTTTACATCGAAACCATAATGTTAGGTTTACATCGAAACCATAATGTTAGGTTTACATCAAAACCATAATGTCAGCTTTACATCAAAACCATAGTGTTAGGTTTACATCGAAAGATAATGTCAGGTTTACATCGTAAACCATAACGTTAGCATAATGTTAGGGTTACATCAAAACCATAATGTTAGGTTTACATCAAAACCATAATGTTAGCATAATGTTAGGGTTACATCGAAACCATAATGGTAGGTTTACATCAACAATCGTAGTGTTAGGATAATGTTAGGTTTACATCGAAATCATAATGTTAGGTTTACATCGTAAACCATAATGTCAGGTTTACATCGAAACCAAAATGTCAGGCTTTACATCGAAACCATAATGTTAGGTTTACATCAAAATTCATGATGTCAGGTTTACATCGAAACTAAAATGTCAGGTTTACATTTAAACCATAATGTCAGGTTTATGATCGTAAACCATGATGTCAGGTTTACATCAAAACCGTAGTGTTAGGATAATGTTAGGTTTACATCGAAACCATAATGTTAGGTTTACATCGAAATCATAATGTTAGGTTTACATCGAAACCAAAATGTCAGGTTTACATCGAAACTATAACGTTAGGTTTACATCGTAAACCAAAATGTCAGGGCTTTCGACATCGAAACCAAAATGTCAGGTTTACATCGAAACCATAATGTTAGGTTTACATCAAAACCATAATGTCAAGTTTACTTCAAACCATAACGTCAGGCTTACTTCAAAACCATAATGTTTCAGTTTAATATCAAAGCCCTCATGTCAGCTTTACATCGAAAACCATAATGTTAGGTTTACATCAAAATCCATAATGTTAGGTTTACATCGAAACCAGTAATGTCAGCTTTACATCGAAACTATAGTGTTAGGTTTACATCTTAACTATAATGTCAGGTTTACATCGAAACCACAATGTTAAGAGAACGTTAGGGTTAGATCGAAATCCATAATGTTAGGTTTACATCAAAACCATAATGTTAGCATGAATGTTAGGGTTACATCGAACTACCATAATGGTAGGTTTACATCAACACCGTGAGTGTTAGGGTAATAAAAGTAGTTTACATCGAAATCCATAATGTTAGGTTTACATCGAATCCGATAATGTTAGGTTTACATCGAAACTACATAATGTTAGGTTTAACATCGAAACCAAAATGTCAGGTTTACATCGAAATCATAATGTTAGGTTTACATCAAAACCATGATGTCAGGTTTGCATCGAAACGCACGTCGTATTTACTTCGAAACTGATAATGTCAGGTTTACATAAAAACCATCATGTCCGGTTTACATCGGCCTCGCGTCAGGTTTACATCGTAACCATAATGTCAGGTTTACATCGAAAACCATAACGTCAGGTTTACATCGAAACTATAATGTCAGGTTTACTTGAAACCATCATGTCAGGTTTACATCGAAGCCCTCATGCGTCAGGTTTACATCGAAACTATACTGTCAGGTTTACATCGAAACTATAATGTCAGGTTTACAACGAAACCATAATGTTAGGTTTACATCGAAACTAAAATGTCAGGTTTACATCAAAACCATAATGTTAGGTTTACATCAAAACCATAGTGTCAGTTTTAATAAACTATAACGTTTAGCTTTGACATCGAAGCCCTCATGTCAGCTTTTACATCGAAACCATAGTGTTAGGGTTTACATCGAAACCATGATGTCAGGTTTACATCAAAACCGTAGTGTTAGGATAATGTTAGGCTTACATCGAAACCACAATGTTAGGTTTACATCGAAATCATAATGTTAGGGGTTTACATCGAAACTAAAATGTCAGGTTTATATCGAAACCATAATGTTAGCCACACCGAAACCATAATGTCAGGTTTGATTTCAAACCATAATGTCAGGTTTACATCAAAGCCCTCATGTCAGCTTTCTTATATCGAAACCATAATGTTAGGCTTACATCGAAACCATAATGTTAGGTTTACATCAAAACCATAATGTCAGGTTTATATCGAAAGCATGATGTCAGGTTTACATCGAAATCATAATGTTAGGTTTACATCGAACCCATAATGTTAGGTTTACATCAAAACCATAATGTTAGCATAATGTTAGGTTACATCGAACCAATAATGCCAGGTTTACATCAAAACCATAATGTCAGGCTTACATCGTGAAGTACACGATGTCAGGGCCATCGAAATCATAATGTTAGGTTTACATCGAACCCATAATGTTAGGTTTACATCGAAACCATAATGTTAGGTTCATTTCGAAATCAAAATGCCTTGTGGTTTACATCGAAACTATAATGTTAGGTTTACATCGAAACCATGATGTCAGGTTTACATCGAAACTACGATAACAGGTTCACAATCAAAACTATAATGTCAGCTACATCAAACCATAATGTCAGGTTTACTTCAAACCATCATGTCAGGCTTTACATCGAAGCCCTCATGTCAGGTTTATGATCGAAACCATAATGTCATGGTTTACATCGAAAACATAAAATCAGGTTTACAACGAAACTATAATGTTAGGTTTACATCGAAACTAAAATGTCAGGTTTACATCGAATTCATAATGTCAGGCTTACATCAAAACCACAAAATGTCAGGTTTACATCTAAACTATAATGTTAGGTTTACATCAAAACCAGAGTGTCAGGTTTTACTTCAAAACCATAATGTCAGGTTTACATCGAAGCCCTGTTGTCAGCTTTACATCGAAACCATAGTGTTAGGGTTTACCTTGAAACCATAATGTCAGCTTTACATCGAAACCATAGTATTAGGTTTACATCGAAACTATAATGTCAGGCTTACATCGAAACCATAATGTCAGGTTTACAACGAAACCATAATGTTAGGTTCACATCGAAACTATAATGTCAGGCTACATCGGAACTATAATGTCAGGTTTACATCGAAACTATAATGTCAGGTTTACATCAAAACCATAATGTCAGGTTTACATCAAAACCATAATGTCAGGTTTCATATCAAAACCATAATGTCAGGTTTACATCAAAACCATAATGGTAGGTTTACATCAAAAGCAGCGATGTCAGGTTTACATTTAAACCATAAGGTTAGGTTTCTTACATCGAAACCATAATGTCAGGTTTATATCGAAACCATAATGTTAGGTTTACATCAACACCATAATGTCAGTTTGTACATTAAACCGTAATGTTAGCATAATGTTAGGTTACATCAAAACCATAATGTTAGGTTTACATCAAAACCATGAATGTTAGGTTTACATCAAAACCACAATGTTAGCATAATGTTAGGTTAATTTTAAACCATAATGTTAGGTTTACATCAAAACCGTAGTGTTAGGATAATGTTAGGTTTACATCGTAAACCATAATGTTAGGCTTACATCGAAATCATAATGTTAGGTTTACATCGAACTCCATAATGTTAGGTTTACATCGAAACTATAACGTTAGGGTTTACATCGAAAAACCAAAATGTCAGGGTTTATATATCAAAACCAAAAATGTCAGGTTTACATCGAAACCATAATGTTAGGTTTACATCGAAACCAAAAAATTTCAGGCTTACATCAAACCAAAAATGTCAGGTTTACATCGAAACCATAATGTTAGGTTTACTTGAAACCAAAATGTCAGGTTTACATCGAAATCCAAAATGTCAGGTTTACATCGAAACCATAATGTCAGGTTTACATCGAAAAACAAAATGTCAGGTTTACATCGAAACCATAATGTTAGGTTTACATCAAAACTAGCGATGTCAGGTTTACATCGAAACTAAAAATGTCAGGTTTACATCGAAACCATAATGTCAGGTTTACATCGAAACCATGATGTCAGGTTTACATCAAAACCGAAAGTGTTAGGATAATGTTAGGTTTACATTTAAAACCATAATGTTAGGGTTTACATCAAAATCATAATGTTAGGTTTACATCAAAACCATAATGTTAGGTTTACATCGAAATCATAATGTTAGGGTTTACATCGAAAT
This sequence comes from Brachymystax lenok tsinlingensis, assembly GCA_030435695.1. Classification (NCBI taxonomy): domain Eukaryota; kingdom Metazoa; phylum Chordata; class Actinopteri; order Salmoniformes; family Salmonidae; genus Brachymystax; species Brachymystax lenok. The sequence continues at coordinate 88,355 of CM059809.1, forward strand.
CAAAATGTCAGGTTTACATCGAAATCCATAATGTTAGGTTTACATCGAAACCAAAATGTCAGGTTTACATCAAACCAAAATGTCAGGTTTACATCGAAACCATAATGTTAGGTTTACATCAAAACCATAATGTCAGGTTTACATAAACCATAATGTCAGGTTTACTTGAAACCATAATGTCAGGTTTACATCAAAGCCCTCATGTCTGCTTTACATCGAAACCATAATGTTAGGTTTACATCGAAACCATAATGTTAGGTTTACATCAAACCATAATGTCAGCTTTACATCGAAACCATAGTGTTAGGTTTACATCGAAACCATAATGTCAGGTTTACATCAAACCATAATGTTAGCATAATGTTAGGGTTACATCGAAAACCATAATGTTAGGTTTACATCAAAACCATAATGTTAGCATAATGTTAGGTTACATCGAAACCATAATGGTAGGTTTACATCAACACCGTAGTGTTAGGATAATGTTAGGTTTACATCGAAACATAATGTTAGGTTTACATCGAAACCATAATGTCAGGTTTACATCGAAACATAATGTTAGCATGTTTACATCGAAACCATAATGGTAGGTTTACATCAAACACCTGTGTTAGATAGTGTTACATCAATTGATGTTAGGTTTACATCGAAACCATAATGTTAGGTTTACATCGAAACCATAGTGTCAGTTTTGCTTCCAAAACCATAAATATCGGAAGTTTTACATCGAGGCCCTCATGTCAACTTTACATCGAAACCATAGTGTTAGGTTTACACTTGAAACCATAATGTCAGCTTTACGCCAGAGGAAACCATAGTATTGGTTTACATCGAAACCATAATGTCAGGTTTACATCGAAACCATAATGTCAGGTTTACAGCGAAACCATAATGTTAGGTTTACATCAGAAACCATAATGTCAGGTTTACGCCGAAACCATAATGTCAAAAGGTTTACATCGAAACCATAATGTCGAGTTTACATCGAAACCATAATGTTCGGGTTACATCAAAACCATAATGTCAAGTTTACTCAAAACCATAATGTCAGGTTTACTTCAAAACCATAATGGTAGGTTTACATCTCAGCATCGATAATCGAGGTTTACATCGAAACCATAAGGTTAGGTTTACATCGAAACCATAATGTCAGGTTTACATCGGG
>CM059809.1:89619-130131 GCA_030435695.1 Brachymystax lenok tsinlingensis
ACCATAATGTTGAGTTTACATCAACACCATAATGTCAGGTTTACATCGAAACCGTAATGTTTATATAATGTTAGGGTTACATCGAAGCCATAATGTTAGGTTTACATCAAAACCATGATGTTAGGTTTTACATCAAAACCATAATGTTAGCATAATGTTAGGGTTACTTAGAAAATATAATGTTAGGTTTACATCAAAACAAGTAGTGTTAGGATAATGTTAGGTTTACATCGAAACCATAATGTTAAGTTTACATCAAAGAAATCATAAATAATGGGACTACATCGAAACCATAATGTTAGGTTTACATCGAAACCATAATGTGCCAGGATTTACATCGAAACCAAAATGTCAGGTTTACATCAAAACCAAAATGTCAGGTTTACATCGAAACCATAATGTTAGGTTTACATCGAAACCAAAATGTCAGGTTTACATCAAAACCAAAATGTCAGGTTTACATCAGCTCCATAATGGCCCAGGTTTACTTGAAACCAAAATGTCGAGTTTACATCGAAACCAAAATGTCAGGTTTACATCGAAACCATAATGTCAGGTTTACATCGAAAACAAAATGTCAGGTTTTACATCGAAACCATAATGTTGAGTTTACATCAAAACCATGATGTCCAGGTTTACATCGAAGGCAAAATGTCAGGTTTACATCAAAACCATAATGTCAGGTTTACATCGAAACCATGATGTCAGATTTTACATCAAAACCGTGAGTATTAGGATAATGTTAGGTTTACATCGAAACCACATAATGTTAGGTTTACATCGAAATCATAATGTTAGGTTTTACATCGAAACCATAATGTTAGGTTTACATCGAAATCATAATGTTAGGTTTACGCCGAAAGCAAAATGTCAGGTTTACATCGAAACCATAATGTTAAGGTTTACCTCGAAACCAAAATGTCAGGTTTACATCGAAACCAAAATGTCAGGTTTACATCGAAACCATAATGTTGGGTTTACATCAAAACCATAATGTCAGGTTTACTAAACCATAATGTCAGGTTTACTTCGAAACCATAATGTCAGGTTTACATCAAAGCCCTCATGTCTGCTTTACATCGAAACCATAATGTTAGGTTTACATCGAAACCATAATGTTAGGTTTACATCGAAACCATAATGTCAGCTTTACATCGAAACCATAGTGTTAGGTTTACATCGAAACCATAATGTCAGGTTTACATCGAAACCATAATGTTAGCATAATGTTAGGGTTACATCGAAACCATAATGTTAGGTTTACATCAAAACCATAATGTTAGCATAATGTTAGGTTTACATCGAAACCATAATGGTAGGTTTACATCAACACCGTAGTGTTAGGATAATGTTAGGTTTACATCGAAATCATAATGTTAGGTTTACATCGAAACCATAATGTCAGGTTTACATCGAAACCAAAATGTCAGGTTTACATCGAAACCATAATGTTAGGTTTACATCAAAACCATGATGTCAGGTTTACATCGAAACCAAAATGTCAGGTTTACATCGAAACCATAATGTCAGGTTTACATCGAAACCATGATGTCAGGTTTACATCAAAACCGTAGTGTTAGGATAATGTTAGGTTTACATCAAAACCATAATGTTAGGTTTACATCGAAATCATAATGTTAGGTTTACATCGAAACCAAAATGTCAGGTTTACATCGAAACCATAACGTTAGGTTTACATCGAAACCAAAATGTCAGGTTTACATCGAAACCAAAATGTCAGGCTTACATCGAAACCATAATGTTAGGTTTACATCAAAACCATAATGTCAAGTTTACTTGAAACCATAATGTCAGGTTTACTTCAAAACCATAATGTCAGGTTTACATCAAAGCCCTCATGTCAGCTTTACATCGAAACCATAATGTTAGGTTTACATCGAAACCATAATGTTAGGTTTACATCGAAACCATAATGTCAGCTTTACATCGAAACCATAGTGTTAGGTTTACATCGATACCATAATGTCAGGTTTACATCGAAACCATAATGTTAGCATAATGTTAGGGTTACATCGAAACCATAATGTTAGGTTTACATCAAAACCATAATGTTAGCATAATGTTAGGGTTACATCGAAACCATAATGGTAGGTTTACATCAACACCATAGTGTTAGGATAATGTTAGGTTTATATCGAAATCATAATGTTAGGTTTACATCGAACCTATAATGTTAGGTTTACATCGTAAAACCATAATGTTAGGTTTACATCGAAACCAAAATGTCAGGTTTACATCGAAACCATAATGTTAGGTTTACATCGAAACCATGATGTCAGGTTTACATCGAAACCATAATGTCAGGTTTACTTCGAAACCATAATGTCAGGTTTACTTCAAACCATCATGTCAGGTTTACATCGAAGCCCTCATGTCAGGTTTACATCGAAACCATAATGTCAGGTTTACATCGAAACCATAATGTCAGGTTTACATCGAAACCATAATGTCAGGTTTACTTGAAACCATCATGTCAGGTTTACATCGAAGCCCTCATGTCAGGTTTACATCGAAACCATAATGTCAGGTTTACATCGAAACCATAATGTCAGGTTTACAACGAAACCATAATGTTAGGTTTACATCGAAACTAAAATGTCAGGTTTACATCGAAACCATAATGTTAGGTTTACATCGAAACCATAGTGTCAGTTTTACTGAAACCATAATTGTCAGGTTTACATCGCCTCATGTCAGCTTTACATCGAAACCATAGTGTTAGGGTTTACATCGAAACCATGATTGTCAGGTTTACATCAAAACCGTAGTGTTAGGATAATGTTAGGTTTACATCGAAACCATAATGTTAGGTTTACATCGAAATCATAATGTTAGGTTTACATCAACCAAAATGTCAGGTTTACATCGAAACCATAATGTTAGGTTTACATCGAAACCATAATGTCAGGTTTACTTGAAACCATAATGTCAGGTTTACATCAAAGCCCTCATGTCAGCTTTACATCGAAACCATAATGTTAGGTTTACATCGAAACCATAATTGTTAGGTTTACATCGAAACCATAATGTCAGCTTTACATCGAAACCATAGTGTTAGGTTTACATCGAAACCATAATTGTCAGGTTCACATCAAAACCATAATGTTAGCATAATGTTAGGTTACATCGAAACCATAATGTTAGGTTTACATCAAAACCATAATGTTAGGTTTACATCAAAACCATAATGTTAGCATAATGTTAGGGTTACATCAAAACCATAATAATAGGTTTACATCAAAACCATAGTGTTAGGATAATGTTAGGTTTACATCGAAACCAAAATGTCAGGTTTACATCGAAACTATGATGTTAGGTTTACATCGAAACCATAATGTTAGGTTTACATCGAAACCATAATGTCAGGTTTACATCGAAACCATAATGTCAGGTTTACATCGAAACTATAATTTTAGGTTTACATCGAAACCATAGCCAAGTCGCTTTTGATTGTAAATCCAGGAAATAATTAAAGAGACAGAAATAGTGGAAGACTATACTCTAATTGTTTGAAATCAGTGGATCCAACATGAAAAAATACAATTGTTTAATACAACATTTTATACAATGGAGCGTTCAAATATTGGCCCACTGGCAATGGTGCAAACCTGGCTTTATCTGATTGGTCAATTCTTGGAGGCAATACCGTCTGTTTATTGGCTAGCCAGAGCAATTATTCTGATTGTGGTAGAGCACAGCATTGTGATTGGTTGTTTAATATTCATATTGCAGCAACCATAAGAAAATACAGATTTACAGTTCACACAGTTGTTTTATTCTAGAATTCTATTACAATTTTTTTTCATTTTACTGTAGCCCCTTTGTTGACAATTATTAGATTTTACATTCATTGTGTTATTAGCGTTAATACAGTTTAAACAGTAGTTGTTGAGGGGAAGTTTCAAACATAAAAGTGGAATATTGGAATATGTCTGACAAGAGGAACAGTCCTGCCCAGTGTAAACCAACACACGCAGCCATACACACACAGCTCCCTGCATTCTACACAGCTGCACTGCTACAGCTTCACCTAGAGAGGGCGACAGAAACAACCAGATTTAAGGGACCACGGCAAACAAGACCAATGAACGATAACACATCTTATCTATGATCCAGAAACTGGACAGTTTGGTGCCAGATGGAATAACCGTTTTGGGGGCAGTGTGTTAGAAAATACATGTAAATGTTGAAAAGAAAAACAGTCACATTATCAATCATGTGCACAATCCTCGACTGACTTCAATACAAGATAAACATGTCATAAATCAAATAAAATCAATCACCCTAACGTCAGGTCCAGACTCCACGGACCACAGGTTGGGTTGGTCCTCCACTTCCTCTTCGTCACCAGTGGGGAAACCAACTAGGATAATATCACACAGACGGATTAGATTACATCAGATATTCATTGATTTATTGGATTGATTTGATATTTCAAGTATTAAGACGCTCCAGCCGGAGACAACATTAAATATGACGTCTGTTATATTACGCTGCCAGCTAGTGATACAGAGACGAACATCACAGAGACATTTAACATTAACACAGAGATGAACATCACAGAGACATTTAACAGTAATACAGAGATGAACATCACAGAGACATTTAACATTAATACAGAGATCGCCTGGTTAATGTGATACATGCGTTCTACTGTAGTGTTTCACTGAGAGCCTAATATCCAGACCTGTATTGTGCTAACATCCCAGCTAGCGCATAACGTTGTGCCCCTGGTCCTATTTGTGCTTTGACTAGTTAACCCCAAAATATGCTAAGACTGTTATTAATAGTCTATATTCAGTGAAAAAAACCCTCTAAATTACCTATAATTTCTGTTCTCTGGGCGTTAATAAAACCTCCCAGGAAAACTTTCAGGAACCATAGTAAGACGTTCTCAGAACCTCCCTGGAACCATAGTAAGACGTTCTCAGAATCTCCCTGGAACCGTAGTAAGACGTTCTCAAAACCTACCTGGAACCATAGTAAGACGCGTTCTCAGAAACCTCCCTCCAACCTAAAACTTAACATTCCCAGAACAGGCTAAGTTTTAACTTCAAGACTCATATTAAGCATCTCCAGTCGAAAAATGTAATCTAGAATCGCTTCCTATTTCGCAGAACAAATCCTCCTTCACTCATGCTACCGAACATACCCTCGTAAAACTAACTATCCTACCGATCCTTGACTTCGCGATGTCATTTACAAAATAGCCTCCAACACTCTACTCAGCAAACTGGATGTAGTCTATCACAGTGCCATCCGTTTTGTCACCAAAGCCCCATATAACACCCACCACTGCGACCTGTAAGCTCTCGTTGGCTGGCCCTCGCTACATATTCGTCGCCAAACCCACTGGCTCAAGGTCATTTTTAAGTCTTTGCTAGGTAAAGCTCCGCCTTATCTCATCTCACTGGTCACCATAACAACACCCACCCGTAGCACGCGCTCCAGCAGGTATACCTCAATGGTCACCCCCAAAGCCACCACCTCCTTTGGCTGCCTTTCCTTCCAGTTCTCTGCTGCCAATGACTGGAACAAATTGCAAAAATCGCTGAAGTTTGAGACCTATATATCCCTCACTAACTTTAAGCATCTGAGCAGCTTGCAGATTGCTGCAGCTGTACACAGCCCTCTGTAAATAGCCCATCCAACTACCTACCTCATCCTCAAATTGTTTTGATTCACTTTTTTTGCTCTTTGCACCCCAGTATCTCTACTTGCACATCATCATCTGCACATCTATCACTCATCTATCAGTGTTAATTTGCTGAATTGTAATTACTTCGCCACTATGGCCTATTTATTGCCTTACCTCCTTACTCCATTTGCACACACTGTATATAGATTTTTCTATTGTGTTATTGACTGTACGCTTGTTTATTCCATGTGTAACTCTGTGTTGTTGTTTGTGTCGAACTGCTTTGCTTTATCTTGGCCAGGTCGCAGTTGTAAATGAGAACTTGTTCTCAACTGGCCTACCTGTATTATGACATCATATAGAACTACCTGGTTAAATAAAGGTGTATTATGACATCAGATAGAACTACCTGGTTAAATAAAGGTGTATTATGACATCAGATAGAACTACCTGGTTAAATAAAGGTGTATTATGACATCAGATAGAACTACCTGGTTAAATAAAGGTGAAATAAAACATAAAAAAAAACAAAACAACTATGGTAAACCAAAAATGTACATACCCACAACTTTCAATTTGCTAGTTGGGATTTCACTTTTTCTACTCCAAGTCGTATGCCAAATTATGTTGACAAGGAGTAGAATGTTATCACAAAATAGACTGGTACCCAGGCTAAGGAGATCCGTAGGGTTGAGAGCGTGTTTTGCGAGGGAGACCTGGCAAGACTTGTTTAGCAGGACCTAGCTAACTGTAGACGTAGATAGCAGGACCAGGCTAACTGTAGAATTAGATAGCAGGACCAGGCTAAATGTAGAATTAGATAGCAGGACCTGGCTAACCGTACAGTTAAATAGCAGGACCAGGCTAACTGTAGAATTAGATAGCAGGACCTGGCTAACCGTACGAGTTAAATAGCAGGACCTGGCTAACCGTAGAGTTAAATAGCAGGACCAGGCTAACTGTAGGAATTAGATAGCAGGACCTGGCTAATCGTAGAGTTGGAAATAGCAGGACCAGGCTAACTGTAGACTTAGATAGCAGGACCAGGCTAACCGTGGGAGTTAGATAGCAGGACCAGGCTAACTGTAGACTTAGATAGCAGGACCAAGCTAACTGTATACTTAGATATGCAGGACCAGGTTAACTGTATACCTAAGTTAGGCTAACTGTACCTGGAGGTGAAGAGAGCCTTCTCGTTGATCATCTGGACTCTGAAGATGTTGACAGCCTTATAGACGTCTATCACATCCTGGTACTTCTGTAGTAGAGGCCTGGAGAGAGACAGGTTAGAAAAGACTCCACAATATCACCACACTTGACAAGATTAAACACAACAATGTGGAGTTGAGACACTATAAACCTCCATAGGCTATAAACCTCAAGATACCTGTAATATTTTCCTGACTTGTCCTTCTGGTTCCTTTGGTCTGACATCATGTCCTCTCCCCCCCACTGGTAGCAGGGGCAGGGGAAGAGGCTTAGCCAGGGTAGAGGCAGGGGCTGGGGCCTGGTCTGGTCCTCTCTCCCAGGGGCAGGTTCTGTGCCAGGTAAGGTCTGAGCAGGGCTCTGGGTAGCAGAGACACCAGCCAATAGGACGGCTCCTCATTCACAATGTCATGGAAGCTCTGGAGGTACTGACGCCTTACGGCTGCAGAGGGCTGGATGGAGGACAGGTTCTGTAGGCATGAGGAGGAAGAGGTGGATGAAGAGGAGGAGGAAGAGAGACGGAGAGATCAATGTGGAGCTATATACAGGGAGTACCAGTACCAGATCAATGTGGAGCTATATACAGGAGTACCAGTACCAGATCAATGTGGAGCTATATACAGGAGTACCAGTACCAGATCAATGTGGAGCTATATACAGGGAGTACCAGTACCAGATCAATGTGGAGCTATATACAGGGAGTACCAGTACCAGATCAATGTGGAGCTATATACAGGGAGTACCAGTACCAGATCAATGTGGGAGCTATATACAGGAGTACCAGTACCAGATCAATGTGGAGCTATATACAGGAGTACCAGTACCAGATCAATGTGGAGCTATATACAGGAGTACCAGTACCAGATCAATGTGGAGCTATATACAGGGAGTACAGTACCAGATCACTGTGGAGCTATATACAGGGAGTACCAGTACCAGATCAATGTGGAGCTATATACAGTGGAGTACCAGTACCATCAATGTGGAGCTATATACAGGGAGTACCAGTACCAGATCAATGTGGAGCTATATACAGGGAGTACCAGTACCAGATCAATGTGGAGCTATATACAGGGAGTACCAGTACCAGATCAATGTGGAGCTATATACAGGGAGTACCAGTACCAGATCAATGTGGAGCTATATACAGGGAGTACCAGTACCAGATCAATGTGGAGCTATATACAGGGAGTACCAGTACCAGATCAATGTGGAGCTATATACAGGAGTACCAGTACCAGATCAATGTGGAGCTATATACCGGGAGTACCAGTACCAGATCAATGTTCAGAGGTACAAGGCATTTGAGGTTGATACAGTATGTTCATTAAGGCAGGGTAAAGTGACTAGGCTTCAGGATAGATAATAATAAGGTAATTGAGGTAGATATGTACATGAAGGCAGGGTAAAGTGACTGGGCATCAGGATAGATAATAATAAGGTATTTGAGGTAGATGTGTACATGACGGCAGGGTAAAGTGACTAGGCATCAGGATAGATAATAATAAGGTATCTGAGGTAGATATGTACATGAAGGCAGGGTAAAGTGACTGGGCATCAGGATAGATAATAATAAGGTATTTGAGGTAGATGTGTACATGACGGCAGGGTAAAGTGACTAGGCATCAGGATAGATAATAATAAGGTATTTGAGGTTGATACGGTATGTTCACAAAGGCAAGGCAGTGACTACAAAGTCGTGTTGCAACTTGTAAGATGTCGCCCTTCTCCGTCGGCGCCATCTTGGCGTTGACCAAGAAGAGTCATTTAGTAATTTTGACTAAAATATAATTAAGTCATATTTTGGTCATTTGAATAATGAATTTGCCTAGTTGTTGTCAAAATGACGAAAAAGGTGGCACCTTTTAGTCAACTAAATGCCCTTTTAAGTCACATGACATTTGTACATGTGTACATCACTGACATAATTGTCCTACCAACAGCTTTTTCTCAATCCTATTCTCTTTCCAACAGCAGAAATATGACAAACTGTCACGCCCTGACCGGTAGGAGCCTTTTATGTCTCCTTTTGGTTTTTGGTCAGGGTGTGATTTGGGGTGGGCATTCTATGCTATAGTTTTTGTATTTCTTTGTTTTGGCTGAGTGTGGCTCTCAATCAGGGACAGCTGTCTATCGATTGTCTCTGATTGGGAACCACACTTAAGCAGCTAATTTTTCCTCCTTTCTTTGTGGGAGGTTGACTCTGTTGAGGTGTGTATTGTTGGTGCTACACCTGTTTTGGTCTTCGTTTGTTGTGTTTGTATTTGAGTGAGTTGACAAAATAAATATGTTTAACTCCACCTGGCACGCTGCGCCTTGGTCCATCCATGAAGATCGACACAAACATGGAGAAGAAAGAACATTATATATTTATATTTTAGCAGACACTTATCTCGAGTAACTAACAGGAGTAAAATGTTCAGACTTATTGTCATACTGGTCCCCTGTGAAATTGAACCTACAACCCTGCCATTGCAAGGGCAATGCTCTGTCAACTGCGCTACACAGTATATATATATGATATATCTGAACACGCCAGGGTTGTGGGTTTGATTCCCACAGGGGAATAGTATAACAAGAAGTCTTAAAATGTATGTACTTACTACTGTAAGTCACTCTGAACTGAATGAACTAAAGGGAGTATTATAGTAATGCTAAAACACTATGAACAGAACTGAACTAAAGGGAATATTATTGTAATGTTAACTTTGGGAGCAGCATCGAGGTGACCGCTTTTGGAGAGCCTGGCGTGCCCAAAGTAAAATGCCTCCCATTCAGGCCCAGAAAATAGGATATGCACATATTTAGTACCATTGGATAGGAAATACTCTGAATTTTCTAAAAGTGTTAACATTCTGTCTGTGAGTATAACAGAACGGATATGGCAAGCAAAAACCCGAGGAATGTCTGTCCTGGAAAAAGTGGTTTTGACACATTGCCTCATTTAGAACCCCTCCCTTATGAAAATGCCCATATAAGGGCATATGAATGCAGTACCAATTGCTTCCTCTGGATGTCAACAGTCTCGAGAAAGTGTTCTGATTGTTTTTAGATGCTTTTAGAGCAGAGAAGAAGACGAATAAGGAAGTGTCCACACATATGTCAATAGAAGTAAATGCGCACTCCCGGCTGGCGCGTTCTTTGTTTTTTTCCTTTCTTATCGCCCAGTTTTAATTTCGGTTGAAATATTATACTATTTATACATAAAAGTGTTCCTAAGGATACATTTAAAATTATGTTTGATTGTTCTTGGACAAGTTTATAGGTATAAGTTGAACGAGTTCTCTTCACGTTTCAATGGACGATTGGAAGCTGTATTTTCTTATCATAACTTCGCCAACCAAACGGAGATTTATGGATATAATACATTACTTTTTCTAACAAAAAGAACCATGGATTGTCTTCGTTGGACACTTGGGAAGCCCTCAGCAGAAGTTCTTCAAAAGGTAATTGATTTGTTTTCGCTGTGAAATGTGTTTTGTGTGAACCGTGGAGGCTTATGAATTTATGGTAATGGAAAAATATGTTAGGTGCTACCCTCAAACAATCAAATGTGGTGCTTTCTAGCCGTAAAGCCTTTTTGAAATCTGACAACGCTGTGATATTGCCAAGAAGCAGAGCTTTTGATGACTATGAAACACTTGTACAGTATATTGATGCTCTACAGAAATGGCTAACTGCTACCTTACCGAGAACATTAAGAGTAGGCTGGACAAGGGTAATGTTGTGGAGCTGTGTTTATAGACCTAAAAAAGGCCTTTGACACCGTGAACCACAATATACTCTTGAATAAACTTACCATCTTTAACTTCTCTGAACATGCTATTGGCTGGTTTGCATCATATCTGGAGCATAGAGAGCAACGTGTTAAAATAAACACTGAACTCTCAACACCACTACAATCCACAATGGGTATCCCACAGGGCTCCATTTTGGGGCCTCTGCTTTTTAGTTTATATATAAACGATTTACCAACATGCTTTCAGTCAGCCAACTGTCAAATGTACGCTGACGACACAGTAATTTATGCATCAGCTAGGACACCAATTGTGGTAGCAGAGACCCTGACAAAGGAAATGGAGGGTATATCCCAGTGGCTTAAAGACAACCATCTGACGCTTAACGTAAAAAAAAACTGTATCTATGTGCTTCTCTATCAGAGGGAAAGCTAAGTGTACTATCAAAATAGATCAAGAAGCCATAGAGGAAGTTGAGGAATTTAAATTCCTAGGTATTATTCTGGATTCCCAACTCAAATTCAATAAACACATTAACAAACTCTGTAAGACTGTCCGGACAAACCTGAACTGTTTCAGAATGATAAGGTATCATATACCTGTCAAGCCAGCTTTACTGTTTTTTCATGCCATGATACTCTCTCACTTATCTTATTGTGTTACTGTATGGGGCCAAGCCTCCCAGACAACAGTCAAACCCATTATATCATTATACAAACGGGCACTGAAAATAATGGATCAGAAACCAATCATGTGGCACCACTGTTTGATTGTACAGAAATACAACCTTTTAAATTTTGATAGCTTTATTAAGTTCTCTTTCCTCAAATTGACTTTTAAATGTGCAAATAATCTAGCTCCAGCCGTACTCTGTCCTTTTGTGACAAAAATAAACACAAGGAGAGTGGCCACTAGGAGAGCAGTGGGTGGCAACTGCATAGCAGAGGGGCGAAACCACTTTCGCCAGTCATGTTTTTCAGTGATAGGGACTTTTGGAATGATTTACCAACCGAAATAAAAACACAAACCGAACTGAAAACATTTAATAGAAAGGTCAAATACTGGCTGAAAGAAAACCAAATATGTGGCCACTGAGTCAGTTTTGTTGTTATGTATTGTCTGTACTGGATGCCTGGTTGTTGCGCATGCTGCCAAGGATCACCCCACATGTGGGGTCTGGGTATGGGAGATAGTCATGTAGCGGCCCAGGCCCTCACTATTGGGGTTGGGTATAGGTGAGCAGGTGTGAGCGGCTGGGTGCTTGGGGCTTGTGTTGTTACGTGATGTGCTGTTTTGTGTAATGTGGTCTCGACTGTGAAATGTTGATGTTTGTATACAATGTATTTGCTGCATGATTGTGTAATTCACACTATGTGGTCCTTTTAAAAATGATATATTTGGATTACCTGTTTAGAAAGGCCTGACCAGGGACTGGGGTTGCAAATTAGCCTATTGGCTAGAAACCTTTTTATGCAACACATCTACACATATTATTATGGCTGACTGTGATAATTATGTATGTAATAATGTGCGCTGCATTGTCCCTGACAAATAAACGAAAAAAAAAAAAGTTTAATAATTCAACTTTTGGATTTTGAATTTGGCGCCTTGCATTTCACTGGGTAGTGTAGGGAGTGGGGCGCCCCACCGCTCCGTAAGAAGTTAAAAAGACTATGAACTGAATGAACTAAAGGGAATATTATTGTAATGTTAAAAGAATATGAACTGAATGAACTGAAGGGAGTCAAATAGGGAAAAGAAAGAAGAGATTATTGATTTCCGTTTTGGGGGTGTGTCTCAATACACTAAAACTTGAGTAATTAACTTGAATTTAACCAAAACAATAAAAGGTTAAATAGGGGTCATTGAACACGAAAATTAATGAAAATTGAAGGTTTATTGAATTGATAAATCACCTACTATGTTCTAGGTGTTTTTCCTATTAAATTGTATATTAAGATATTGTTATAAGAGCTTCTTACCAGGTTTGGTGGAGTTTGGTTCTCGGCATCCTTCAGAGACTCCTGGTAGAGTTGATGTGTTCTCTGGAGAAACAGCATGATGTCTGGAGGACCCTGGACTGTTCTGATCAGCACCTGGCTCACACACACGCATACACACATTTACACATACAGAGCAACTTATCTTAAGACAGCTATGGACGACAACCCCGTATCACAGTCATAGTAAGTAAAACTTTACGGTATATGTTTTAGTCAATGTATTTTCTTTTCACCTGCAGCATGGTGATGACTCTGTCCAGGTATAGCACCTCCTGGTGGCAGAAGTCAGCGTAGTAGCGGGCAGGGGAGACGTCTGGAATACATCCCTCTGAGGAAGGCTGAGTAGAGGGTCTCATCTGCTACTCTCTCACTGGTTTCCCACAGGACATCATAAATACTCACCTCTTCAACCAGCTCTGGGGGAGGGAGGGAGGGAGGGAGGGAGGGAGGGAGGGAGGGAGAAAGATATATATATATATTTGTATTGCTTTGGTGCAGTTTTCAGAAGTATTTGGTACATTTTAGCAACGCTTTGTACAAAACTCAAAACAGTTAATCAAAAAGACAGTTGATTCAAAACTCTGAGGACATTATTTTATTGACTATTACAACATACAAAATCATACAGTCACTTATTCAATCTAATTGCACTGTCCAATTTACAGTAGCTATTACAGTGAAAGGATACCATGCTACTGTTTGAGGAGAGTGCACAATTCTGAACATGAAAAGTTATTAATAAACAAATTAGGCACATTTGGTCAGTCTTGATACAACATTTTGAACAGAAATGCAACGGTTCATTGGATCAGTCTAAAACTTTGCACATGCACCGCTGCCATCTAGTGGCCAAAATCTAAATTGCACCTGGGCTGGAATAATATATTATGGCCTTTCTCTTGCATTTCAAAGATGATGGTGCAAAAGAATGGTTGGTTTTTCATTGTATTATCTTTTACCAGATCTATTGTGCCTTATTCTATATTTTCCTTTTCAAATGGTACCAAGAATATGCATATCCTTGCTTCAGGGCCTGAGCTACAGGCAGTTAGATTTGGGTATGTCGTTTTAGGCAAAAATTGAAAAAAAGGATTCGATCATTAAGAGGTTATTAATGTCAGAGTGCCATTCAAGAAGGAGCTGCACTGGTAACAAAATAACCGTATTGTCTATCCAAGGCAATGATCCATTACATTCCTACCAAGACATTCCTACCTCTCTCGTGTGCCTGCTTCTGACTTGGAGATTCTGCTAAACCAGATCTAAAGAAAATATAAAATAAAACATGAATGTAATTTACTGTTAATATGGTCTCTGTAAAAACCTTTCCAGATACAAGACAGTGTTAGCCTGCTACCTTGTCTCCATCGAACACACGTAGAACCTCAGGTCACCACAGGACACGTCATTCCAGCCCTGCCCACCTGTTGCCAAGACAACAACCAATCACACTTCAGTTATTTCAATGTCCTCAGAGAGTGAGAGTGAGAGTGTGTGTGTGTGTGTGTGTGTGTGTGTGTGTGTGTGTGTGTGTGTGTGTGTGTGTGTGTGTGTGTGTGTGTGTGTGTGTGTGTGTGTGTGTGTGTGTGTGTGTGTGTGTGTGTGTGTGTGTGTGTGTGTGTGTGTGTGTACCTCCAGTGTGTAGCTCCATGCAGTTCTCCCCCTGTCCAGAGTTACTGGGCTCATCCTCCTCCCAGTAAAAAGCATCAACAGCTGAGCCGTCACTCCACAGCCACATCCCCTCCTAATCACAGAAAAACATTGATTGATTGATTGATTGATTGAGTTTTTAGTTTTTTAGACATAAAAGTACATGGAGCTTTTGCCTGTGTAACCTGTAGACATTACTAAACATTTCACTGGCTGACTGATGAATTGCTTGAACCAGTGTACCTGAGCTGCGTCGTAGCCTCCCATCCAGACTGGCTGGTTTGTGTGTCTCCTGACCAGATCCTGGACAAACACCTGTTGACCCGGGCTGTGAACCGACACCAGGTTCCCTCTGTGTTGGGAGCAGTACGACTGGAGGGACAGCCAGAGAACACTGTGATAGCCCGCTGAGCTAAAGCCCCGGCAGTGCCACAGGGAGCAAAGATCAATGCAGGCAAGAAATGGACATTTCCTGAAGTAAACGTGTGCTTGCTAGAATTAAAAATGAATTTACTATCTTGAAATAGTAATTGTAGTTGTAGTGACAGCAGTAGTAGCAGTAGTAGTGGTGGTAGTGGTAGTTATGTTGCGGTAGTAATGGCGGTGGTAGTAGTAGTAGAGGTGGTAGTGGTAGCAGTAGTAGTAGTAGTAGTAGTAGTAGTAGTAGTGGTGGTAGTAGTAGCAGTTATATTTGCAGCAATAGCGGTGGTAGTAGTAGTGGGGTAGTAGTGGTAGAGTAGTAGTAGTAGTGGTAGTAGTAGTAGTAGTAGTGGTGGTGGTGGTAGTAGCAGTTATGTTGCAGTAGTAATAGCGGTAGTAGTGGTAGTAGTAGTAGTAGTAGAGGTAGTAGTAGTAGAAGTAGTAGTAGTAGTAATAATAGTAGCAGTAGTAGTGGTAGTAGTAGTGACAGCAGTAGTAGTAGTGGTGGTATTAGTGACAGCAGTAGCAATTGTTCTAGTAGTAGTAGAATGGTAGTAGCAATTGTTCTAGTAGTAGTAGAATAGTGGTAGTAGTAGTAGTAGTAGTAGTAGTAGTGGTGGTAGTAGTAGTGATAGCAGTAGTTGTAGTATTGACAGCAGTAATAGTAGTAGTGACAGCAGTAGTTGCAGTGGTGGTAGTAGTAGTGACAGCAATAGTAGTGGTAGTAGTAGACAGCAGTAGCAGTGGTGGTAGTAGTTTCAGCAGCAATTGTAGTGGTAGTAGTAGTGACAGCAGTAGCAATTGTTCTAGTAGTAGTAGAATAGTGGTAGTAGTAGTGACAACAGAAGTAATGGTTGCTGAAGCAGTAATATTAGCAGAAGGAGTAAGTAGAGCAGAGTAGAGTTTATTATAGTAGAGTGTATTACAGTAGAGTAGAGTTTAATACTTAATACTAGAGAGTAGTTTAGTAGAGTTTAGTACAGTAGAGTAGAGTTTAATACCAGAGAGTAGTTTAGTAGAGTTTAGTACAGTAGAGTAGAGTAGGTTAGAGTTTAGTACATTACAGTAGAGTTTAGTACATTACAGTAGAGTTTAGTACAGCACAGTACAGTACATTTTAGTACAGTAAAGTTTAGTACAGTATAATAGAGTTTAGTACAGTATAGTAGAGTTTAGTACAGTATAGTAGAGTTTAGTACAGTGAGAGTTCAGTACAGTCTGAGTTTAGTAGAGTAGAGTTTAGTAAAGTAGAGTTTAGTACAGTACAGTAGAGTTTAGTATAGCAGAGTAGAGTTTAGTACAGTAGAGTAGGGTAGAGTTTAGTACAGTATAGTAGAGTTTAGTACATTACAGTGTAGTAGAGTGGAGTTTAGTACAGTACAGTAGAGTAGGGTAGAGTTTTGTATTGTACAGTAGACTAGGGTTTAGCGCTGTAGAGTTTAGGAACAGAACAGTAAAATAGAGAAGAGTTTAGATCTGTACAGTACAGTACAGAACAGTACAGTAGATTAGAGTAGAGTATAGATAAGTATAGTATAGTATAGTATATTATAGTACTGTACAGCACAGAGTTTTGTATAGTACAGTAGAGTAGAGTTTAATATAGTACAGTACAGTAGAGATTAGCACAGTATAGTTTAGCACAGTAAAGAAGAATAGAGTGTAGCACAGTAGAGTAGAATAGAGTTTAGTACTGTACAGTAGAGTAGAGTTTAATACAGTGCAGTAGAGCAGAGTTTAGTACAGTACAGTACAGTAGAGTAGAGTTTAGTACAGTAGAGTACAGTAGAGGAGAGTTTAGTACTTTACAGTACAGTAGAGTAGAGTTTAGTACAGTGCAGTAGAGCAGAGTAGAGTTTAGTACAGTACAGTGCAGTAGAGTAGAGTTTAGTACAGTAGAGTTTAGTACAGTACAGTACAGTAAGGTAGAGATATAATACAGTATTGTAGAGTTTTGTACAGTACAGAGCAGTAGAGTAAAGTTTACTACAGTACATTAGAGTATTGTAGAGTTTAGAATAATATACTATAGTGCAGTAGAGTAGAGATTAGTACAGTAGAGTTTAGTATAGTACAGTAGAGTAGACTTTAGAACAGTACAGTAGAGTAGAGTTTAGAACAGTACAGTAGAGTAGAGTTTAGTACAGTACAGTACAGTAGAGTTTAGTACAGTAAAGTAGAGTAGACTTTAGAACAGTACAGTAGAGTAGAATTTAGTACAGTACAGTACAGTAGAGTTTAGTACAGTAGAGTAGAGTTTAGAACAGTACAGTCGAGTTTAGTATAGTACAGTAGAGTTTAGAACAGTAGAGTAGAGTTTAGAACAGTATAGTCGAGTTTAGTACAGTAGGGTAGAGTTCAGAACAGTAGAGCAAAGTTTAATACAGTACAGTAGAGTTTAGTACAGTACAGTCGAGTTTAGTATACTACAGTAGAGTTTAGAACAGTAGAGTAGAGTTTAGTACAGTAGAGGTGAGTTTTGTACAGTACAGTAGAGTTCAGAACAGTACAGTCGAGTTTAGAACAGTACAGTAGAGTTTCTAACAGTAGAGTATAGCTTAATACAGTAGAGTAGGGTTTAGTACAGTAATGTAGAGTTCAGTACAGTAGAGTAGAGTTTAGTACAGCAGAGTAGAGTTTAGTACAGTACAGTACAGTATAGTAGAGTTTAGTACAGTAGAGTAGAGTTTTGTACAGTACAGGAGAGTTCTGCACAGTACAGTAGAGTTTAGAACAGTAGAGCAGAGTTTAGAAACGGTACAGTAGAGCTTAATACAGTAGAGTAGAGTTTAGTACAGTAATGTAGAGTTCAGTACAGTAGAGTAGAGTTTAGGAACAGTACAGTAGAGTTTAGAACAGTAGAGTAGAGTTTAGTACAGTAGCATATAGTTTAGTACAGTACAGTACAGTATAGTAGAGTTTAGTACAGTACAGTAGGAGTTCAGTACAGTACATTAGAGTTTAGAACAGTAGAGCAGAGCTCAGTACAGTAGAGTAGAGTTTAGTACAGTACAGTAGAGAATAGAACAGTAGAGTAGAGATTAGTAAAGTAGAGTAGAGTTTAGGAACAGTACAGTACAGTAGAGTTTAGTACAGTACAGTACAGTACTGTAGAGTTTAGTAGATTACAGTAGAGTAGAGCTAAGTACAGTAGAGTACAGTACAGTACATTTTAGTACAGCACAAATGAGTTTAGTACAGTACAGTAGAGTTTAGTACAGTTTAGTAGAGTACATTATAATTTACCACAGATAATTGCATTGTGTTTTCTTTACTCAATGAGCTGTTTGAATCTTCTAAGAATAAATATACACAGAAGGTCTGAAGGTCCAGAGGGAATTTGACATCAATGAACATTCTGTGTTTTGTTCTGTAAAATGGAATTAATGATCAATGGAAATAGTCGTTTTTAATTTATTAATGGGTCAGAGACATGGGAGCAATCCTGAACTCATAGATACATAGTTACTCAGAGCAAGTTTTCATTGGTTCGAATGGTCTATACATTGAGCCTGAAACAGGATACTTGTTGTTTGATCACTGGCCCATATTTTACTGCAAGGAATTATAATTGTTCAACCCACAGGCTAGGGTTGGGTTATAAATAACATCCTGTCACTTTGTTCTGTGGAGAATCACTGAGGACAGGGAAGAAGGAACATCTACTTCTCAGCATAACAACTATGATTTGTTCTTTTTGAATACACCTATTTCTCTCCCCTTGATTTGCTTTGGGGTCTGTGTTATTGTAGAGTAACATCAACTGCTAAGACTGTCATATGACAGTTGAATCCATTATTTCTGCATATTGTTTTTATCTTAATTCAGAGTAGATATTTAAGCATTTTTAGAAAACCGGACACACAAAACAAATGGAGATTTTACTGTCATTCTGTTACAAAACTTTACATCTGCACGGTTCTTCAAGTGAATGTGTTTCTGTGACAGTAGTCCTGTTGCATAGAGTTGTATGGTTCTACATTTTAAAGTATAACATTTAAAGTGAAAAAATAATTATTTTACCATGGAATTGCCCTAAATCAATGTCTAACCAACTCTACTACAGCAACAGAACAAGTTGGCCTTTAGTTTCTTAGTCTCTCCCTATTTCAAGTGTTACCTCTGCAGTGGCCCAGGTGGCCCAGACTGGAGTTAAAGGAGAAGCAGCGTTGCTCATTCTGATGCCACCCGGCTGGGCATGGTGACTGGGAGTCCACCCCTTCCACCTCCTCCTCTGTAGTGTTCACCACCCCCGAGGCAGCATCCACCCCTGGAATAACAACAACACACACTGACAGTATGTACTGTTCAAGAGCTGTGGTTGACTTAGTTTACCCGGTACATTGGAAGCAATTAATGGAATCATCCCGAAAGAGAAAACTAAGCTAGATCAAGTAGCACCTCAAATACTTTATAGCATCTAGAGTTGTGTTTGCCCAGATACAACGTTATTTTACAGTAAACAAAATGACAACAGACTTTCCAGCACTCTCATAGGGAATGACATTCAACATGCACGGCACTAACACAAATGACTGATGATTGGCTGAGTGAAATTGATGGTAAAAAGATTTTGGGAGCTGTTTTGTTAGACTTCAGTCCGGCTTTGACATTATCGATCATAGTCTGATGCTGGAAAAACGTATGTGTTATGGCTTTACACCTCCTGCTATACTGTGGGTAAAGAGTTACCTGTTCAAATAAGAATTTGTAAAGAAGAATTTGTTCTTAACTGACCTGCCGAGTTAAATAAAGGTTAAATCAAATTTTTAAAAGTACAGAACACAGAGGGTTTATCATTTAACTGTTTACACACACAGTTTGATTTCAAGTTTCATATTTACCTGTTGCGAGGTGCAGAGCCATCACTGCACAACAAAGCAGCAGAGACATCCTGCCAACCGATCTACAGAGGAACCCATGACATTACACAACATAACAACATAGCTTTAATTAATTAGTTAGTTAATAACTTTTAATAAAGTGTTAAAGGGATCATGAGAGATTCTGTCATCGTTCTACTTAGCCAGAGTCAGATTAACTCCATGTTAATGTCTCTGCGTGCATTGTGAAGGAAGGTAGTGGTTGTTTTGTGAGCCAATGCTAACTAGCATTAGCACAATGACTGGAAGTCTACAGGTACGGTAGCATTGCTAATTAAATAACATGACATAACGTAACATGACAAAACATGAAACATAATACAAATTAACTTTTAACTGACATAAGTTAACATGGCAAAACAGAGCAGATCCATTTGTAACGTAGTACATTACCTGTACATAAATCAGAGACTGTTGAGAGTACCTGAGCTAGCTCGTAACACAGGGACAGTAGTAGTAGTAGCTTGGTTTTGGTAGGACAGCTCAGAGCATCTGGTATTTTCTGCCAGCTTCTGGATTGGATTAGTCACTGTTGAGGAGGAGTGAAATGAGATGACTTGAGGGGAGGAGATGAAGAAAGCATAAGGTACTGCAGAACAGCAACCAGCCAATATAATCCTCTCTACACTCGTGGGTGTGTCCTAAAAGCATCAGCCCTGCCCACTCTCATTATCAGTCAGACTAGAATCACATCAACTACTTGCTAGTTCTACCATCACATCTCCTGCTCTGACAGACTAGAATCACATCAACTACCTGCTAGTTCTACCATCACATCTCCTGCTCTGACAGACTAGAATCACATCAACTACCTGCTAGAGACACAGAGAGAGACAGAGAGACAGAGAGAGAGAGAGAGAGAGAGAGAGAGAGAGAGAGAGAGAGAGAGAGAGAGACAGACAGACAGAGAGCTAAAGGATCAGCCCCCCAGCTACACCATCTCCAGCCCAGACACAGAGCTTCTAGAGGACCAGATCAACCAGAACAGGACCCAGCTGAAGAACTCTGACCAGGAGCTGAGAGAGAGCCTTACCACAGGGCTTGAGGAGGTAAAGACACTACTCTGGTAAAACCCACTGAGGTGGCCATCCTTATTGACTCAAATAAGAAATTCATCCATGAGGAGAAACTCTTCCCCCACCACAAGGTGTCCAAAATATGGTGCCCAAAAACGAAGGATGCACTCTACATCCTATCCCAGCCTGACTTTGTCACACCAGGCCACATTATTATTCACACTGGCACCAACAACCCAAGTAGAGGAGCAGGAGAGAGTAGGCAGCCTGGTCAACAGAGTAGCAGAGAGGGCCTCTGAGTGGTTCCCCAACTCCCACATCACCATCTCCACTCTGCTGCCCATAAGACTTTCATCCCGCACCATTCAGAAAGTCAACGCTGACATCACCAGAGGGTGTGGCCTACTCTCCTAACACTCCCACCTGAGGAAGCAGACAGTAGGGATGTTTGCCAAGTCTCTAAAGGATGTGGTACTTGGTAGACAAACACCCCGTGCCGCACTGGAGAGAGGACCACCCAGAGAACCACACCAGACCCAGCGCACCCCACAGGCCCCACTCACCACCAGAGCATCACCTCCTCCATCAGCTTAGCCAGACTGGACCGGGCCCAGCCTACTACCCCGCAGCAGATCACAATCTCTACCAGACCAGAGAGGAAGCCCCCCTGGCCCAGACCTGGCCCCGCCCACTCCACAGGGCCCAACGTAGCAGGGCCCAACGTAGAACTCCTGTAGGATTGAGTGAGATTAAACACCTCCTCCAATACATCTGCACTAAACTGCACTAAACACACACACACCTATTGTACTAAAAGTTCTCTTTGTTCAATGAATAGGAATATATATAACAGAGCAAATGTTTGCTGTTATCCTGTTTATCTCTGTCTTAACAACTTAGTAATTAGTAGTACCTGTATGTCTGACTGTGCTGTTCTTTCTTTTTGGCAGGTAGCCTAGTGGCAGGTAGACTAGTGGCAGGTAGCCCAGTGGCAGGTAGACTAGTGGCAGGTAGACTAGTGGCAGGTAGACTAGTGGCAGGTAGCCCAGTGGCAGGTAGACTAGTGGCAGGTAGCCCAGTGGCAGGTAGCCCAGTGGCAGGTAGACTAGTGGCAGGTAGCCCAGCGGCAGGTAGACTAGCGGCAGGTAGCCTAGCGGCAGGTAGACTAGTGGCAGGTAGACTAGTGGCAGGTAGACTAGTGGCAGGTAGCCCAGTGGCAGGTAGACTAGTGGCAGGTAGCCCAGTGGCAGGTAGCCCAGTGGCAGGTAGACTAGTGGCAGGTAGCCCAGCGGCAGGTAGACTAGCGGCAGGTAGCCTAGCGGCAGGTAGACTAGCGGCAGGTAGCCTAGCGGCAGGTAGACTAGCGGCAGGTAGCCTAGCGGCAGGTAGACTAGCGGCAGGTAGCCTAGCGGCAGGTAGCATAGCGGCAGGTAGACTAGCGGCAGGTAGCCTAGCGGCAGGTAGACTAGCGGCAGGTAGACTAGCGGCAGGTAGCCTAGTGGCAGGTAGACTAGTGGCAGGTAGCCTAGTGGCAGGAAGACTAGTGGCAGGTAGCCTAGTGGCAGGTAGCCCAGTGGCAGGTAGCCCAGTGGCAGGTAGCCTAGTGGCAGGTAGCCTAGTGGTTAGAGAGTTGGGCCAGTAACAGAAAGGTTACTGCCGGATCAAGAGCTGACAAAGTTCAAATCTGTCGTTCTGCCCCTGAACAAGGAGGCCGTCATTGTAAATAAGAATTTGTTCTTAACTGACATGCCTAGCGATTCATTGCACTCACCTGGACTCAATCACCTGTGTTCATTTCCTGCTATATTCAAAACTTCAACTCCCCGTACCTGTTTCTCATCTCCAGTGTTGGTCCTTACATGTACATTGTTATTGTCAGAATATTAAAGTCTTTACCTACTATTATAATTGACATATAATGGCCTAGCAGGGTGCAACTTACTTCAATGTCTTGATTTAGTATTATTAAGGCCTGGGAGGAGTGCAACTTGGCAAGAAGATACATTCCTGTGGGAAACACCCTGGCATGCAATGCCACACAAATATAACGCTGGCTTACCAACTTCTACATGTCAACTTCAACCTGAAGAGGACCAGAGGACCAGCGGGTTAGTCATGGTACTATAAACACTGTTTCCTGATATTCATGATATAATGTACAGCGATGACATTATATTACAGAGATGTTTCTAGTGGTGGGCACCAATATTGATCCTTCTGTACCCGATGGATATTGTTTGATATCGATATGAACAAGGTGCACTTGTCATGACTTCGGTCTGATCTGCTGTGTTTTTGTCTTTTCTGTGTGTTGTTGTCTTTTGAGCACATGTGCTTTGTTTTGACAGCTCTGCTGCTATTGTGGTATCTCTCCTCCCACTCGTTATCCTTAACTATCCTTGTTCACTTCACACCTGTTGTCAATTTATTCCTCATTATCTCCCCTATTTTAGATCCTTTTGTGTTCAGTCCTTTGTCAGACCGTTGTTGTGTGTGAAGCCTTTCTCGTGACCTGGTTAGCCTTGCCCTGTCTTGCTCCTTGAAACCCTTCATGTGCGTTTGCTTTTTGCTTTTGGTCCACTTCTATTTTCTCCCTCTCGTCCTGCCAGGCCTGGTTTATTTTCGACTGTCTGCCCAGGCGTTCTTTCCTGTTGGGACTTGGATGTACTACCCCAGACCTTCAGTGTGACTCGGACCCTGCATCTGGGGTTGCTGTATTTGGTTTCTTTTTGAGAAGTGCTCTCCTGACCCAGTGGATATTTTTTGGACTTTCTCTTTTTTTGGGTTCCTGTTATATTTTATCTTGAACCTTTTTGAGAGCAAAATAAAACACTCTTACCTGCAACTGAACTGACCCTCCCGACAGCACTGGGGACCAGAATGATTGGATCCCTTGATAAAGATGAGCAACAAAGACTGTATACAATAAATAATACCAATACTGCTCTATATTCTGTGTTCCAGTTGCATTTTATACTAGTACATTTGCTAAGAAGAAATATATTTAGTTCAACAAGTCATAACAACAAATCTAATACAGACAAGAGGCATGATGATAGTTACCCCTGTTTTCAATACTCTACCATCCTCCCCTTGTGAGGATAACCCCACTGAGCCTTCTACTAAAATGATAGTTACCCCTGTTTTTAATACTCTACCACCCTCCCCTTGTGAGGATAACCCCACTGAGCCTTCTACTAAAATGATAGTTACCCCTGTTTTCAATACTCTACCACTCTCACCTTGTGAGGATAACCCCACTGAGCCTTCTACTAAAATTATAGTTACCCCTGTTTTCAATACTCTACCATCCTCCCCTTGTGCCGTTTATCAAACTCCTGGCTTTTACATGTGTTGGTTGTTCTCAATAAAGGCTTTTTGTTCACCTGGCAACCCTTCCATATAGCCGTTTGGCATGGAGGTGGCGTCTAATTGTAGATTTGTATACTTGATGACTCCAAGATTCAGTAACCTTAGGTCCTCTTCCAGGCAAGTTTATCACTGTTCCAGTGGGTAGAAACTTCTTCCTTGTTGCCCTAATAGTGGTTAGTGATATATGGGTTTGATTCAGTAGTTTTTCTGTACCCAGTCAACAGCCATTTGTTTCCTTTCAAGTGTTCTTTGCCTTTCACGTGACAAAAGCTGAAGAACATACGTACATCCAGGTTCTATCCGCAGGTGCTGGAGTTGTAAAACAGAAAGGAAAATGGAAAACAGGAAAACAGAAAGGGAAACGCCGCACACGGCTGCTCATGCTCCTAGGTGATATTTATTTCCAACGACGTGTCGACCTTTAGGTCTTCATCAGGCATCCATATCCCAGGTGGGGGTGGAAGGTCCTATATACAGGAGCAGTACTCAGTGACAATACTTCCTGAAACAGGAGGTAAAAATGTATAACATAGTTTCACAATATTAACATTCAATGTATTCAAATATCATGATCATACACAGGAAATGTGATCAATATTTATAGTAATATACACACCAATATTCAATCAGGATGTGTTCCACCAACCAGCCTAAACAGGTGATTCATGGTGAATTGATGAACATTATGGGACAGGCTGTGTCCCAAATGGCACCCTATTACCTATGGACCCTGGTCAGAAGTAGTGGACTGCACGATGTAGGGAATAGGGTGCCATTTGGAACGCAGGAGGAGTCCCCTGACCACCCACTCACTGCTCTTTCTCTCAATCAGCATTTATCCCAGCTAGGAGAGAGTGGCGATGAGGAGCTGATGCAGGTAAAGGTGAATTAATACAAGTCTCTCTGCTATTATTGACGTTCCTTTATATTTGGCGCCCTCTTGTGTTCGACAGGATGAATTTCAGGAATGAATATCAATTATGGATCTTCGTGATTTGGACAGTTCTAATCTTACTGTCATCAAGTATAGAGGAAAACACATATTATAACTTTAAATGGAGAGGAAATATTGTATAACATAAATAAAGTGTATCTTCAATATCCTTGTTGTAGGAAGTGCATGATTTGGGGATTGGGAATACTGCAAAATAACATCTTATGTTCACCATCATACAGGGCATTCGGAAAGTATTCAGACCCCTTGCCTTTTTCCACATTTTGTTACGTTACAGACTTATTCTAAAATTGATTAAATGTATGTTTTTCCTCATCTATCTACACACAATACCCCATAATGACATCACAAAAAACCATAACGACATCACAATACCCCATAATGACATCACAATACACCATAACGACATCACAATAGCCCGTACTGACATCACAATAAATCATTTGTGATGAATCATAACCATAACGACGTCACAATACCCCATAATGACAAATCAAAAACAGGTTTTTATGTGTTTTTATGTGTTTGCAAATGTACAGTACCAGTCAAAGGTTTGGACACCAACTCATTCCAGGGTTTTTATTTATTTTTTACTATTTTCTACATTGTGTAATAATAGTGAAGACATCGAAACTACGTAATAACACATATGGAATTATGTAGTTAAACAAATACAAATTGTAATATTTGAAATTCTTCAAAGTAGCCAGTGTTTCACACTCTTGGCATTCTCTCAACAAGCTTCATGAGGTATTGTGTTGTGACAAGGTAGGGGTGGTATACAGAAGATTGTCATTTACCAAATAGGGCTAAGTCCATATTATGGCAAGAACAGCTCAAATAAGCAACGAGAAATGACAGTCCATCATTACTTTAAGAAATGAAGGTCAGTCAATCAAGAAGTTTCTTCAAAGGCAATCGCAAAAACCATAAAGCGGTATGATGAAACTGGCTCTCATGAGGACCGCCACAGGAAAGAAAGACCCAGAGTTTCCTCTGCTGCAGAGGATAAGTTCATTAGAGTTACCAGCCTCAGAAATTGCTGCCCAAATAAATGCTTTACAGAGTTCAAGTAACAGACACATCTCAACATCAACTGTTCAGAAGAGACTGCGTGAATCAGGTCTTCATGGTCAAATTGCTGCAAAGAAACCACTACTAAAGGACACCAATAATAAGAAGAGACTTTCTTGGGCCAAGAAACACGAGCAATAGACATTGGAATGGTGTAAATCTGTCCTTTGGTCTGATGAGTACAAATTTGAGATTCCAATCTACATGTCTGTGAGACACAGAGTAGGTGAATGGATGATCTCTGCATGTATGGTTCCCACTGTGAAGCATGGAGGAGTGATGCTGTGGGGTGCTTTGTTGGTGACACTGTTGGTGATTTATTTTATTTAGATTTCAAGGCACAATTAACCAGCATAGCTACCACAGCATTCTGCAGCGACCTGCCATCCCTTCTGGTTTGGCGCTTAGTGGGACTATCGATTTGTTTTTCAACAGGACAATGACCCGACACACCTCCAGGCTGTGCAAGGGCTATTTGACCAAGAAGGAGAGTGATGGAGTGCTGCATCCGTTGACCTGGCCTCCACAATCACCCGACCTTAACCCAATTGAGATGGTTTGGGATGAGTTGGACCGCAGACTGACGGACAAGAACACCACGTCAGTCACTGGCTTCATTAATAAGTGCATTGATGACGTCGTCCCCACAGAAACTGTACGTACATACCCCAACCAGAAGCCATGGATTACAGGCAACAGGGTAGAGCTAAAGGGTAGAGCTGTCGCTTTTGAAGAGCGGGACTCTAACCCGGCTGCTTTTAAGAAATCCCGCTATGCCCTCCGACGAGCCTTCAAACAGGTATAGCGTCAATACAGGACTAAAATTGAATAGTACTACACCGCTTCGACGCACGCCCGGATGTGGCAGGGCTTGCAAACTATTATGGACTGCAAAGGGAAGCACAGCGACACGAGCCTGCCCAGTGACACGAGCCTACCAGACGAGCTAAATAACTTCTATGCTCGCGTCGAGGCAAGCAACACTGAGGCATGCCTGAGAGCATCAGCTGTTCCTGACAATTGTGTGATCACGCTCTCTAGACCCACTCCAATTTGCATACCAACGGATCCACAGATGATGCAATCTCTTTTGCACTCCACACTGCCCTTTCCCACCTGGACAAAAGGAACACCTATGTGAGAATGCTATTCATTGACTGCATCTCAGCGTTCAACACCATAGGTCCCACCAAGCTCATCACTAAGGACTCTGGGACTAAACACCTCCCTCTGCATCTGGATCCTGGACTTTTTTATCGTAATATTATATGTAGTAGAAAGCGAACCCATCAAGTAAAATTTAACATCCGTATTTGGCCAACTATGTCAACTTTTTTAACGTTGATTTTATCTCGTAACAGACGTTGTTCAATTGGTAACATACATTTTTGTCTTCTTCTAATGCTTCTTAAGAGGAAAGTAATCTAAAAGTAAATAAATGTATTCAGATTATGTTACCAAAAGGTAAGTTACTGATTACAATTTTGGACAGGTAACTAGTAACTGTAAGGAATTACCAAGGAAAGTAACCTACCCAACCCTGATATGCATCAACAGCAACTTTGGGAAAGTCCTCTGGATTATCGTTAACAGCAGACTCGTACATTTCCTCAGCGAAAA
The DNA here is from genome assembly GCA_030435695.1 of Brachymystax lenok tsinlingensis. Taxonomy (NCBI): domain Eukaryota; kingdom Metazoa; phylum Chordata; class Actinopteri; order Salmoniformes; family Salmonidae; genus Brachymystax; species Brachymystax lenok. Next base: position 117,215 of record CM059809.1, read on the forward strand.
ACAATGTACTCAGCAAATGTCAAATTGGCTTTTTACCTAATTACCATACCACAGACCACGCATTCAATTCAAGACAACCTAATTGACAAAACAACAAACCAAAACAAAGGCAAAGTCTTCTCATGCTTTGATTACAAAAAAGCTTTTGACTCAATGTGGCATGAGGGTCTGCTATATAAATGTATGGAAAATGGTGTTGGGGAAAAGACATACGACTTTATAAAATCCATGTACACAAACAACAATAAGTGTGAGGTTAAAATGATCAAAAAACACACACATTTCTTTCCACATGGCCATGGGGTGAGACAGGGATGCAGTTTGAGCCCCACCTCTTCAACATATATATCAACGAATTTGTGAGGACAATACAAAAGTCTGAAGCATCTGGCCTCCCAATACTAGAATCTGAAGTCAAATGTCTACTGTTTGCTGATGATCTGGTGCTTCTGTCCCCAACCAAGGACTGCCTACAACAGCACCTAGATCTTCTGCACAGATTCTGTCAGACCTGGGCCCTGACAGTAAGATACAGACCTGGGCCCTGACAGTAAATCTCAGTAAGACAAAAATAATGGTGTTCCAAAAAAGGTTCAGTTGCCAGGACCACGAATACAAATTCCATCAAGACACCGTTGCCCTAGAGCACACAAAAAAACTATACATACCTCGGGCCTAAACATCAGCACCACAAAACTGTGAACGATCTGAGAGACAGGCAAGAAGTGCCTTCTACGCCATCAAAAAGGAACATAGAATTAGGATCTGGCTAAAAATACTTTCATCAGTTATAGAACCCATTGCCCTTCATGGGGTTTGGGGTCTGCTCACCACCAAGAATTCACAAAATGTGACCAACACCAAATTGAGACACTGCAGAAATCATCAGAAATATCCTCTGTGCACAACGTTAAACACCAAATAATGCATGCAGAGCAGAATCAGGCCGGTACCCACTAACGATTAAAATCCAGAAAAGAGTTGTTTAAATTCTACCACCACCTAAAAGGAAGCGATTGCCAAACAATCCATAACAAAGCCATCACCTACAGAGAGATGAACCTGGAGAAGAGTCCCCCTAAGCAAGCTGTTCCTGGGGCCCTGTTCACAACACAAACAGACCCCACAGAGCCCCAGGACAGCAACACAATTAGACCCAACCAAGTCATGAGAAAAACAAAAAGAGAATTACTTGACACATTAGAAAGAATTAACAAAAAAACTGAGAAAACTAGAATGCTATTTCTAAACAGAGAGAACACAGTGACAGAATACCTGACCACTGTGACTGGCCCAAACTTAAGGAATGCTTTGACTATGTACAGACTCAGTGAGCGTAGCCTTGCTATTGAGAGAGGCCGTCCATCGCCAGACCTGGCTCTCAAGAGAAGACAGGCTATGTGCACACTGCCCACAAAATGAGGTAGAAACTGAGCTGCACTTCCTAACCTCCTGCCAAATGTATGGCCATTTTAGAGACACATATTTCCCTCAGATTACACAGACCCACAAAGAATTCAAAAAACAAATCAAATTTTGATAAACTATTGGATAACCATATCTATTGGGTGAAATACCACAGTGTGCCATCACAGCAGCAAGATGTGTGACCTGTTGCCACAAAAGGGCAACCATTGGAGCACAAACACCATTGTAAATACAACCCATATTTGTGTTTATTTATTTTCCCTTTTGTACTTTAACTATTTGTACATCGCTACAACACTGTTCATTTGGAACTTTTGTGAGTGTAATGTTTACTGTTCATTTTATATTGCTTATTTCACTTCTGTTTATTATCTTTTCCACTTGATTTGGCAATGCAAACAAATGTTTCCCAAAGCCCTTTGAATTTAATTGAGTTAAGAGACAGAGAGAAAGAAGACAGTCCATTTTTTTTATTTTAACCATACAAGTCAGTTAAGAACAAATTCTTATTTTCAATGACGGTCTAGGAACAGTGGGGTTAACTGCCTTGTTCAGGGGCAGAACAACAGATTTTTACCTTGTCAGCTCGGGGGATTCAATCTTGCAACCTTTCGGTTACTAGTCCAACGCTCTAACCACTAGGCTACCTGCCGCCCCATCTATGACTTAGTCAATGTCATTTAAAAAAATGGTGATACATTAAAAAGTTAAATCCTTTGAATTTAATTGAATTAAGAGAGAGAGAGAAAGAAGGACAGAGGGGGAGAGAGAGAGAAAGAATGAAAGGAAGAAAGAGAGAGAGAATTAGAGGGAAAACTCTGTCCATCTATGACCACTCAGGTCATACTCAGTAAATGTACTTTAAAAAAGAGTGATACATTAAAAAAGGTATCCTTTATAGATAAAACTATACTAAATATATTCACATCGCCAAATAACTTATTAAAACAGCTTTACTGTGGCCTCAACAGCACTCTGTAGGGTAGCACCATGGTGTAGCCGGAGGACAGCTAGCTTCCATCGTCCTCTTTGCACATTGCCTTCAGTATAAAATCTAGGAGGCTCATGGTTCTCACCCCCTTCCATAGACTTTCACAGTTATTATGTAAACTTCCGGAGGACGTCCTCCAACCTTTCAGAGCTCTGTCTACCCTATCAAAGGATCAGAGAATGAATCTAGTACTGAAAGCATAAGCTACAGCTAGCTAGCACTGCAGTGCATAAAATGTGGTCAGTAGTTGACTCAGAGAGAGAAAGACAATAGTTGAACAGTTTTGAACAAATTAATTTCTTTATAAATGAAGGAGAAGCAAGAGAGAGAGAGAGAGAGAGAAATAGAGAGCTGGCTATATTTTCACTTTCACTTAGCTAACGAATGTAGCTAGCTAGTCTAGCCTTCTCCCCCTGCTCAACCAGAGAGATGCTATGTTAGCCAGCTGACTGGGACTCTTCCAGGTTGAGGTAGGCTTCTGGTTTTATTCATTTATTCCCACCAGGGCCTGCTGGTGTAACTGTATTGTCTGTATTGGAAGGCATTGTTTTCATTTTAGCCTAATCTAACAATATCACTCAATATATTTATTTCACATTTCTGTTGGACTCTCACACTTATTCAATTATTTTAAGATTCATACATCGGTCAATTCAGAAGGAGAGACAAAACAATTATTACAACTGGGCTAGCACTGCATATCAGTCCACTGTCATTGGAATGTTCTGTCCATAAGGTTTCTGGCACTTGAGACAAAATAGATTGGGAGGCAGTGTCAGACCCCACTACTCCTGGGGAAGTGGTTCAATTTTTCCTGCTTACTCATTGGTTGAACATCTCATAGACAATTCAGACATGCCTCTAGACCGCTACTTCCTGTTCATATAAACCAAGACTGTGTTGAATAACAGCACATGCTGTTACTAGTAGTCCCAGACTATGATGGGTGGTGGTGGACGGACCCCCCTAGATATTATTACAGAAGGAACATCTCTCACACAGACCTGGAAAACTCAGTTCACATTCACACTGGACCTAGTCCCCTGACAGCTCTCATTCACTCAGTCCGTTATAGCTACACTTCAATCAGTTTATTATCCATATCAAATGTCAATATTATTATCCAAATTTCAATCAGCCGAATTTCAATCAGCTTAATATGTCATATCTCACAATCACACAACTTTCACATCCACGTTGACTTAGTACTATTCCCAAACACACTCAGTAATCTCATTTATCATTATTTTATTTGTATTTTAATTGAACCTTTATTTAACTAGGCAAGTCAGGTAAGAACATATTCTTATTTCCAATGATGGCCTACCAAAAGGCAAAACGCCTCCTGCGGGGACGGGGGATTAAAATAGTTTAAAAAAAAACACAACTCACGACAAGAGAGAGAACACAACACTACATAAAGAGAGACCTAAGACAACAACATAGCAAGGCAGAAACACAAGACAACACAGCATGGTAGCAAAACATGGCAGCAACACAACATGGCAACAACAAGGCAGAAACACATGACAACAAAATGGTAGCAAAACATGGCAGCAACACAACATGGAAGCAGCACAAAACAGCGTACAAACATTAAAGGGCACCGACAACAGCACAAAGGGCCAGAAGGTAGAGACAACAATACGTCACGCAAAGCAGCCACAACTGTCAGTAAGAGTGTCCATGATTCAGTCTTTGAGTGAAGAGATTGAGATTAAACAGTCCAGTTTGAGTGTTTGTTGCAGCTCGCTGCAGTCGCTGCAACTGAAAAGACGAGCAACCCAGGGATGTGTGTGCTTTGGGGACCTTTAACAGAATGCGACTGGCAGAACAGGTGTTGTATGTGGAGGATGAGGGCTGCAGTAGATATCGCAGATAGGGGGAGTGAGGCCTGAGAGGGTTTTGCGACGGGTATACAGAGATGACCAGTTTACAGAGGAGTATAGAGTGTAGTGACTAATCTGATGGCCGAATGGTAAAGCACATTTAGCTGCTCGACAGCACCCCTACCTGCCGATCTATACATTACGTCTCTGTAATCTAGCATGGGTAGGACAGTCATCTGAATCAGGGTTAGTTAGGCAGCAGGGGTGAAAGAGGAGCGACACGATAGAGGAAACCAAGTCTAGATTTAGAGAAGGACAGTGGACCGCCTAGCCATACTCCCAAGTCCTTTATTGAGGTGACTACCTCAAGTTCTAAACCCTCAGAGGTAGTAATCACAGCTGTGGGGAGAGGGGCATTCTTCTTACCAAACCACACAACCTTTGTTTTGGAGGTGTTCAGAACAAGGTTAAGGGCAGAGAAAGATTGTTGGTCACTAAAGCAGCTTCTTTGTAGAGCATTTAACACAACATGTGGGGAGGGGCCAGCTGAGTCTACCACTCAGTCATACAGGAGAAGAGCAGAGCTAAGGTAAGAAGAAACTGGTGTAGCCACACACACGCACAAATTCAAACACACACCTTACATGCTTACGCACACACACACGTTTAAAGGTGGAGGTTACGCTACTAATAATTGGAGTGGAACTCACAGACGCCGACCCGGAATCCTGACATCAGCTGCTGTATTTAGCCTGTAATCGTGATTTTCTGCCTCTTTTTTCTCACGGTGAAAATGTGACAGGAGAAAACATCGGGTTTCCAACATTCCTAGCTCTACGCCATGTAAATCTGTCATCGTCCTCCAGACCATAAATTCTTATATAAAAAAAAACAATTTTTGTCAATCCACTTACCAGGATTCGAACTTCCAGTTTGTTCAGTTCAAAGCATTAAATAAATACCCAGAAAGGTAAAAGTGGAATGCAACAGGAGTTACGTTTGGTACTTCCCAAAGAGAAATGGTTTCATCTATTCATTTAGGAACAGGTTTACATCGAAATCATAGTGTTAGGATAATGTTAGGTTTCCATCAAAACCATAATGTTAGGTTTCCATCAAAACCATAATGTTAGCACAATGTCAGGTTTACATCGAAACCATAATGTTAGGTTTACATCGAAACCATAATGTCAGGTTTACATCAAAACCATAATGTCAGGTTTACATCGAAATCATGATGTCAGGTTTACATCGAAACCATAAGGTTAGGTTTACATCGAAACCATAATGTCAGGTTTACATCGAAACCATAATGTTAGGTTTACATCAAAACCATAATGTCAGGTTTACATCGAAACCATAATGTTAGGTTTACATCAAAACCATAATGTCAGGTTTACATCAAAACCATAATGTTAGGTTTACATCAAAACCATAATGTTAGCATAATGTTAGGGTTACATCGAAACCATAATGTCAGGTTTACATCAAAACCATAATGTCAGGTTTACATCGAAAGCATGATGTCAGGTTTACATCGAAATCATAATGTTAGGTTTACATCGAACCCATAATGTTAGGTTTACATCGAAACCATAATGTTAGGTTTACATCGAAACCAAAATGTCAGGTTTACATCGAAACTATAATGTTAGGTTTACATCAAAACCATGATGTCAGGTTTACATCGAAACCATGATGTCAGGTTTACATCAAAACCATAATGTCAGGTTTACTTCGAAACCATAATGTCAGGTTTACTTCGAAACCATCATGTCAGGTTTACATCGAAGCCCTCATGTCAGGTTTACATCGAAACCATAATGTCAGGTTTACATCGAAACCATAATGTCAGGTTTACAACGAAACCATAATGTTAGGTTTACATCGAAACCAAAATGTCAGGTTTACATCGAAACCATAATGTCAGGTTTACATCGAAACCAAAATGTCAGGTTTACATCGAAACCATAATGTTAGGTTTACATCGAAACCATAGTGTCAGTTTTACTTCGAAACCATAATGTCAGGTTTACATCGAAGCCCTCATGTCAGCTTTACATCGAAACCATAGTGTTAGGTTTACCTTGAAACCATAATGTCAGCTTTACATCGAAACCATAGTATTAGGTTTACATCGAAACCATAATGTCAGGTTTACATCGAAACCATAATGTCAGGTTTACAACGAAACCATAATGTTAGGTTTACATCGAAACCATAATGTCAGGTTTACATCAAAACCATAATGTCAGGTTTACATCGAAATCATGATGTCAGGTTTACATCGAAACCATAAGGTTAGGTTTACATCGAAACCATAATGTCAGGTTTACATCGAAACCATAATGTTAGGTTTACATCAAAACCATAATGTCAGGTTTACATCGAAACCATAATGTTAGGTTTACATCAAAACCATAATGTCAGGTTTACATCAAAACCATAATGTTAGGTTTACATCAAAACCATAATGTTAGCATAATGTTAGGGTTACATCGAAACCATAATGTCAGGTTTACATCAAAACCATAATGTCAGGTTTACATCGAAAGCATGATGTCAGGTTTACATCGAAATCATAATGTTAGGTTTACATCGAACCCATAATGTTAGGTTTACATTGAAACCATAATGTTAGGTTTACATCGAAACCAAAATGTCAGGTTTACATCGAAACTATAATGTTAGGTTTACATCGAAACCATGATGTCAGGTTTACATCGAAACCATGATGTCAGGTTTACATCAAAACCATAATGTCAGGTTTACTTCGAAACCATAATGTCAGGTTTACTTCGAAACCATCATGTCAGGTTTACATCGAAACCATAATGTCAGGTTTACATCGAAACCATAATGTCAGGTTTACAACGAAACCATAATGTTAGGTTTACATCGAAACCAAAATGTCAGGTTTACATCGAAACCATAATGTCAGGTTTACATCGAAACCAAAATGTCAGGTTTACATCGAAACCATAATGTTAGGTTTACATCGAAACCATAGTGTCAGTTTTACTTCGAAACCATAATGTCAGGTTTACATCGAAGCCCTCATGTCAGCTTTACATCGAAACCATAGTGTTAGGTTTACCTTGAAACCATAATGTCAGCTTTACATCGAAACCATAGTATTAGGTTTACATCGAAACCATAATGTCAGGTTTACATCGAAACCATAATGTCAGGTTTACAACGAAACCATAATGTTAGGTTTACATCGAAACCATAATGTCAGGTTTACATCGAAACCATAATGTCAGGTTTACATCGAAACCATAATGTCAGGTTTACATCGAAACCATAATGTCAGGTTTACATCAAAACCATAATGTCAGGTTTACATCAAAACCATAATGTCAGGTTTACATCAAAACCATAATGGTAGGTTTACATCGAAGCATGATGTCAGGTTTACATCGAAACCATAAGGTTAGGTTTACATCGAAACCATAATGTCAGGTTTACATCGAAACCATAATGTTAGGTTTACATCAACACCATAATGTCAGGTTTACATCGAAACCGTAATGTTAGCATAATGTTAGGGTTACATCGAAACCATAATGTTAGGTTTACATCAAAACCATGATGTTAGGTTTACATCAAAACCATAATGTTAGCATAATGTTAGGGTTACTTCGAAACCATAATGTTAGGTTTACATCAAAACCGTTAGTGTTAGGATAATGTTAGGTTTACATCGAAACCATAATGTTAGGTTTACATCGAAATCATAATGTTAGGTTTACATCGAACCCATAATATTAGGTTTACATCGAAACCATAATGTTAGGTTTACATCGAAACCAAAATGTCAGGTTTACATCAAAACCAAAATGTCAGGTTTACATCGAAACCATAATGTTAGGTTTACATCGAAACCAAAATGTCAGGTTTACATCAAAACCAAAATGTCAGGTTTACATCGAAACCATAATGTTAGGTTTACTTCGAAACCAAAATGTCAGGTTTACATCGAAACCAAAATGTCAGGTTTACATCGAAACCATAATGTCAGGTTTACATCGAAACCAAAATGTCAGGTTTACATCGAAACCATAATGTTAGGTTTACATCAAAACCATGATGTCAGGTTTACATCGAAACCAAAATGTCAGGTTTACATCGAAACCATAATGTCAGGTTTACATCGAAACCATGATGTCAGGTTTACATCAAAACCGTAGTGTTAGGATAATGTTAGGTTTACATCGAAACCATAATGTTAGGTTTACATCGAAATCATAATGTTAGGTTTACATCGAAACCATAATGTTAGGTTTACATCGAAATCATAATGTTAGGTTTACATCGAAACCAAAATGTCAGGTTTACATCGAAACCATAATGTTAGGTTTACATCGAAACCTAAAATGTCAGGTTTACATCGAAACCAAAATGTCAGGTTTACATCGAAACCATAATGTTAGGTTTACATCAAAACCATAATGTCAGGTTTACTTTGAAACCATAATGTCAGGTTTACTTCAAACCATAATGTCAGGTTTACATCAAAGCCCTCATGTCTGCTTTACATCGAAACCATAATGTTAGGTTTACATCGAAACCATAATGTTAGGTTTACATCGAAACCATAATGTCAGCTTTACATCGAAACCATAGTGTTAGGTTTACATCGAAACCATAATGTCAGGTTTACATCGAAACCATAATGTTAGCATAATGTTAGGGTTACATCGAAACCATAATGTTAGGTTTACATCAAAACCATAATGTTAGCATAATGTTAGGGTTACATCGAAACCATAATGGTAGGTTTACATCAACACCGTATTGTTAGGATAATGTTAGGTTTACATCGAAATCATAATGTTAGGTTTACATCGAAACCATAATGTCAGGTTTACATCGAAACCAAAATGTCAGGTTTACATCGAAACCATAATGTTAGGTTTACATCAAAACCATGATGTCAGGTTTACATCGAAACCAAAATGTCAGGTTTACATCGAAACCATAATGTCAGGTTTACATCGAAACCATGATGTCAGGTTTACATCAAAACCGTAGTGTTAGGATAATGTTAGGTTTACATCGAAACCATAATGTTAGGTTTACATCGAAATCATAATGTTAGGTTTACATCGAAACCAAAATGTCAGGTTTACATCGAAACCATAACGTTAGGTTTACATCGAAACCAAAATGTCAGGTTTACATCGAAACCAAAATGTCAGGTTTACATCGAAACCATAATGTTAGGTTTACATCAAAACCATAATGTCAAGTTTACTTGAAACCATAATGTCAGGTTTACTTCAAACCATAATGTCAGGTTTACATCAAAGCCCTCATGTCAGCTTTACATCGAAACCATAATGTTAGGTTTACATCGAAACCATAATGTTAGGTTTACATCGAAACCATAATGTCAGCTTTACATCGAAACCATAGTGTTAGGTTTACATCGAAACCATAATGTCAGGTTTACATCGAAACCATAATGTTAGCATAATGTTAGGTTACATCGAAACCATAATGTTAGGTTTACATCAAAACCATAATGTTAGCATAATGTTAGGGTTACATCGAAACCATAATGGTAGGTTTACATCAACACCGTGAGTGTTAGGATAATGTTAGGTTTACATCGAAATCATAATGTTAGGTTTACATCGAACCCATAATGTTAGGTTTACATCGAAACCATAATGTTAGGTTTACATCGAAACCAAAATGTCAGGTTTACATCGAAACCATAATGTTAGGTTTACATCGAAACCATGATGTCAGGTTTACATCGAAACCATAATGTCAGGTTTACTTCGAAACCATAATGTCAGGTTTACTTCGAAACCATCATGTCAGTTTTACATCGAAGCCCTCATGTCAGGTTTACATCGAAACCATAATGTCAGGTTTACATCGAAACCATAATGTCAGGTTTACATCGAAACCATAATGTCAGGTTTACTTCGAAACCATCATGTCAGGTTTACATCGAAGCCCTCATGTCAGGCTTTACATCGAAACCATAATGTCAGGTTTACATCGAAACCATAATGTCAGGTTTACAACGAAACCATAATGTTAGGTTTACATCGAAACCAAAATGTCAGGTTTACATCGAAACCATAATGTTAGGTTTACATCGAAACCATAGTGTCAGTTTTACTTCGAAACCATAATGTCAGGTTTACATCGAAGCCCTCATGTCAGCTTTACATCGAAACCATAGTGTTAGGTTTACATCGAAACCATGATGTCAGGTTTACATCAAAACCGTAGTGTTAGGATAATGTTAGGTTTACATCGAAACCATAATGTTAGGTTTACATCGAAATCATAATGTTAGGTTTACATCGAAACCAAAATGTCAGGTTTACATCGAAACCATAATGTTAGGTTTACATCGAAACCATAATGTCAGGTTTACTTCGAAACCATAATGTCAGGTTTACATCAAAGCCCTCATGTCAGCTTTACATCGAAACCATAATGTTAGGTTTACATCGAAACCATAATGTTAGGTTTACATCAAAACCATAATGTCAGGTTTACATCGAAAGCATGATGTCAGGTTTACATCGAAATCATAATGTTAGGTTTACATCGAACCCATAATGTTAGGTTTACATCGAAACCATAATGTTAGCATAATGTTAGGGTTACATCGAAACCATAATGTCAGGTTTACATCAAAACCATAATGTCAGGTTTACATCGAAGCATGATGTCAGGTTTACATCGAAATCATAATGTTAGGTTTACATCGAACCCATAATGTTAGGTTTACATCGAAACCATAATGTTAGGTTTACATCGAAACCAAAAATGTCAGGTTTACATCGAACTATAATGTTAGGTTTACATCGAAACCATGATGTCAGGTTTACATCGAAACCATGATGTCAGGTTTACATCAAAACCATAATGTCAGGTTTACTTCGAAACCATAATGTCAGGTTTACTTCGAAACCATCATGTCAGGTTTACATCGAAGCCCTCATGTCAGGTTTACATCGAAACCATAATGTCAGGTTTACATCGAAACCATAATGTCAGGTTTACAACGAAACCATAATGTTAGGTTTACATCGAAACCAAAATGTCAGGTTTACATCGAAACCATAATGTCAGGTTTACATCGAAACCAAAATGTCAGGTTTACATCGAAACCATAATGTTAGGTTTACATCGAAACCATAGTGTCAGTTTTACTTCAAAACCATAATGTCAGGTTTACATCGAAGCCCTCATGTCAGCTTTACATCGAAACCATAGTGTTAGGTTTACCTTGAAACCATAATGTCAGCTTTACATCGAAACCATAGTATTAGGTTTACATCGAAACCATAATGTCAGGTTTTACATCGAAACCATAATGTCAGGCTTTACAACGAAACCATAATGTTAGGTTTACATCGAAACCATAATGTCAGGTTTACATCGAAACCATAATGTCAGGTTTACATCGAAACCATAATGTCAGGTTTACATCGAAACCATAATGTCAGGTTTACATCAAAACCATAATGTCAGGTTTACATCAAAACCATAATGTCAGGTTTACATCAAAACCATAATGGTAGGTTTACATCGAAAAGCATGATGTCAGGTTTACATCGAAACCATAAGGTTAGGGTTTACATCGAAACCATAATGTCAGGTTTACATCGAAACCATAATGTTAGGTTTACATCAACACCATAATGTCAGGTTTACATCGAAACCGTAATGTTAGCATAATGTTAGGTTACATCGAAACCATAATGTTAGGTTTACATCAAAACCATGATGTTAGGTTTTACATCAAAACCATAATGTTAGCATAATGTTAGGGTTACTTGAAACCATAATGTTAGGTTTACATCAAAACCGTAGTGTTAGGATAATGTTAGGTTTACATCAAAACCATAATGTTAGGTTTACATCGAAATCATAATGTTAGGTTTACATCAACCATAATGTTAGGTTTACATCGAAACCATAATGTTAGGTTTACATCGAAACCAAAATGTCAGGTTTACATCAAAACCAAAATGTCAGGTTTACATCGAAACCATAATGTTAGGTTTACATCGAAACCAAATGTCAGGTTTACATCAAAACCAAAATGTCAGGTTTACATCGAAACCATAATGTTAGGTTTGCCGAAACCAAAATGTCAGGTTTACATCGAAACCAAAATGTCAGGTTTACATCGAAACCATAATGTCAGGTTTACATCGAAAACAAAATGTCAGGTTTACATCGAAACCATAATGTTAGGTTTATATCAAAACCATGATGTCAGGTTTACATCGAAACTAAAATGTCAGGTTTACATCGAAACCATAATGTCAAGCGGTTTATCGTAAAACCATGATGTCAGGTTTACATCAAAACCGTAGTGTTAGGATAATGTTAGGTTTACATCAAACCATAATGTTAGGTTTGTTTAATTATAATGTTAGGGTTTACATCAAACACACAAAGAAGGCTTCATATCGAAATCATAATGTTAGGTTTACACAGAAACCAAAATGTTAGCAGGCTTACATCAAAACGAAGATGTTAAGTTTACATCGTAAACCAAAATGTCAGGTTTACATCGAAACCAAAAATGTCAGGCTTACATCGAAACCATAACGTTAGGCTTTGCATCAAAACCATAATGTCAGGTTTACTTCTCAAAACCATAATGTCAGGTTTACATCAAA